>JADLZL010006091.1:0-67602 GCA_015844335.1 Chrysopogon serrulatus | reverse complement strand
TACATGGGGTAGTTCTTGTCAAAGCATTTGAATGATGTCACGAAAAATTTCGTGTACAGGAAAAATGAAAGTACATTTGAAAGGGATAACTATAACGAATTTGTGTACAATTTTGATATGTACTTCTGGAAGATAAAAAATGACGTACCATTTGTTTATGCTGTAGTACATAGCTAGCATGTATGGCAGTACCGAGTTTATGTGCTAACTAACCTCATAAAAAAAATACTGATCACATAATTCAAGAATGAGGTTCTCCCATTGCTTCCCTATTTTAGAACCTCTCACAATCCCTGAGGCTGTGAAAAGTCCCAGTATATGAGGCATCCGAAGTGAGTTGAGCAAAATAAGTATTTCATCTATGTCTCATATGTACACTTGCACAGGCTGCTCTGTCATATGAGAGACCAAAATCAGCAACTTTTGCAGTATGAAGCATTATCAAGATACTCAAAGTTATTCAATCCCATCAAGATTGCAAGGCTGAGTTTATTGTAGCCAAGAGTGGTTGTTCAACCTTTCTTTCATGCCATGCAACCATCCACCCACTACACTGATCTCCAATATTGTTAGCATGTGCTCCTGCAACAGGTATTGTTTTTACAAATTTAGCCAATAAAAGGAGGAGCTCCTTCTGATCCTTACGAATAATTACATAAAGCTTTTTGTACCCAAGGCAATTGCAGATAACGGCATGTCCTGTTCCCCAAAACAACATGCTGAAGCAAGCCAAAATTTATGAGGTGGTATAGAAAGTAAGACCTTCAGTTGCTGCCGTTGAACCTGGATTCATGCCATCCCTCAGTGCGTGGTCATGCCTCTGCACTTTGGTGCTGTCCTGCAACAATCCAGTGCTGTGGTAGGATAGTCACAATTTATTTGAATATGCTATTCATTTGGTGAATCTACAGGTGCAGTAAGCGCAGTAAGCGCTAAAGAAGTATGAATAGGCCATTTTCCTTGTTATTGACCTTGTCATTAAATTGATAGAATCAGATTTTCATGCTTTCAAATAATTTACTTTCAGATATGCAGTAAGCGCTAAAGAAGTATTTTCATACTACATATCTAACCCAATGACATATATTGAATTATGTGGCAGCACAAAGGAAAAGCAAAACCTAACCCATTCAAGCCCACCTGAGCACCAATTAGATATGTAATACGCAGGGTTGCAACCAAAAGCAACTGAAAACTTATCAAGATGCCCATGGTCACTCTCATGGCAGAAGCCTGGGTGCAAAGCTAGATTAAACTCTTAGAGCTGTAGAAAGGACAGATGCCCATGCTGTATATGCGAATACACAAGCTGCAAATAAGAAAGAGATGAAAAACCTATAAATCTTGCGTTAGCACCTATAAGGAAACCACATAAATTGCTTAGAAACTGCAGGGCAAGTACATGTCATATACATCACTATTGTTGCAAGACTGTTGAGGTTGCCAAATGATCAGGGAGGCAAAGCACTAATTTGATTTCACTCAAAGAGCAATAAATTGTTACTGGACAAAGATGATTCAGAATGTGTTAACAAACAATCAGAATCAACATGTCATTGCAGTAATTGGATAGTACATACCTCTCATATCACAATTTTCACCTCACCTTTGGGAAACCCTCCACTCATATTTTTTTTTGTTGGAAAGGTGGGACCTAAATTTGCTTTTACCCCAAAGGCCAAAAGGCTCAAAACAAACTGACTACAGCAACCAATATGATATAATTATTTTGAATCTTTGATAATTAAACAGTTCCCTTGTTAACCACAGTTTGTGGTTAAACTGTACCTTTTGAAGAATAAAGAATATAGATATGGTGATAATGAAGAAAAGAAACTACTCACCCTAGAAAGATATGAACAGCAAGAAGAAAAATGAAAGCCTGCAGTCAGGCGCTGCATCAGAACTATTCAACTAAGCAAGCTTAGTTTACTAAAAGGGTTTTAGTTTTTAGATTAAAAGGCACTCGATGATAAATTGCATGAACTTTGTGCTGTAGCAGTCGCTGTTTTCATGAATGAGTGATTTGGGCCATCTTTTTGGCAGCTTATTGAGACATTTTAAGAAAAGAGAGGAATAGTTGGTTTATTTATTTAACAGCATATTATTTACTGCACAATATGGGTAGGAAAAAACTCTTTGATCACTATAAACTAATCAAAGAAACGAATATTAAATTTTCAATTTTCTACCATCTTGTTGTCAATATGGACAGATACACAATTCCCTACCATTTCAGAGTGGTGGTTACCTGTGTGTCTGCACCACTGTGATAATACCCTTAATGTGATTCCTAGATTGCGTGAGCCTAAGAACAGATGAAATCTCTAAACAGAAAACAGCTTGGCAGATAATATACATATACATGTTTCTGTAATCAAATTCTGTGCTGAGCACAAATGTTTACAAAATGGGCAAACTGCTTGTGATAAGTGAGTGAGGCAGAAACTAAGATTTTAACATAAAACTGAAAGCAAGATAAATAACAGTTTCATGCCGTGTATATTAACATGCAAAACTAAATACGTCGAGCTAAAAAAACACCCGTGTCTGGGAAAACAAGCAAAACTATTAGCTAAATATTTGGCAGTACATGGCTACTATGCAACTGTATGACCTTTGAAGCACTATAAAGATCAACCTTGGCAAAGAAGTAAGAGTATAGTCCATGATGAAGAGAAAATATCAATAACCAACATGAAGTCAATAAAAGATTAAAGTGCAGTGAAGTTTTGAAGCAATGTGAACAAAACAGACCATGTCTTTTTTTTTCGTCGGTGATTTTTTATTTACTTAAATGTGACACCGTGCTCTAATAATCCACCATAGTATAAAAGTCACTGAATGATTTTGGTGCAACCTATGAGTTTCTAGTTGATCAATTCATGTACCTCAAGAGAATGAGAATGCGATGCAAACATAAATAGCAGTTAGACCATGTTCTGAAACTATTTTGGCTGAAGAAACTGCAGTGATCCCAAGCAAGCAAGGTGACCAAATATAAGTTGAATAAAATTACATTCTTTGTAATGGATGGTGCTTTATTATTACTTAAATCTTGATCATGTGAGAAGCAACTGACAAAAAGTGTGCTCCGTTTTCGATCTTTATCATGGAAATGTGCCGATTAATACATTTCACAGGTCACAATAATGCTGAGTGAATCAACATGGTGTGTATTGCTTTTCATACCTGAATTATCTATTATCTATAGCTTAAAGTTCGTCCTTCTGTCTGTGTTGACCAAAGCATGACATAGATAAGCTAGGATTATGCATATATGAATGAAATACAAATTGATCACATGGATATAGTAATATGTACCTGGTCCCAAAAGCCACGGGAGGAGTAAGCATCATAGCAGAAATTTAAAACCCATCCCAAAATCCAATGGACGAAGTGGTGCTCCGTGGTACTCTTCTGGGGTGGCGAGCTATAACCTGCACTGGTACCCCTGCTACTCACAACTCGGTTTCCACTACCCTGGAAGCAGCACTCCATCATAATGCCTCTAAAAAACAGGCAAATAATTTGGTTGCCAAAAACTGTGTGTGAAAAGTTTACTTTGTTACCTACTGAATTGAGCAACAACTATGAAATCTGCAGACTGAAGCTTAAGGAAAATGATGTGATCATAACTTTCTATATTTAGTAAGGCTAAATATAACAGAAAAAGTTCAGCAGGCCAGCACAAGAGCTTTTTCAATAATGCTGAGGTTCACTGAACCATAGTGCAGGAGGTAGGGAAAAAAAGTGTCGCTTCATACAACCAACAGTGTAGCACAGATCCTTTAAAAAAACAAAGGTTGTTAAAATACTACTGCCAATACGAACACATGAAGTTGTCAAATGTCCATGGAAAGGGATACAATCATCATAGAATTTATATGGATGTGTTAAAATACAGGAGCAATGATGCTACAAAGATGGAACTGCATCCGTCAAGGTAAACAAAGATGATGCAGCGACATGGTAGAAAAACATGCACTAAACTAATATATAGGCAAAATAAGACGATAATCCTAAGAACCAATCTGGACAAATTATCTATCTGTTCTCTTCAATCTGAACCATATCTATATTCCAAATGTGCAAATTGGAGAACATACATGAAGGAAAAAATTGTGTAGCATTGTCACCTGTGCTGCTGTTTTGTGCAATTGGGCATTGTATCAAACACATCATGTGCAGTTCGTTCGAGCCCTCTCAAATGCGGCTGCGACAAGAGATGCATGCTCAGCTCAATAAAACAAAGGAACTACAAAGGTAGTCAACGAAATGCCTAGATTGGCTGCTCTTCAGTGCAAACGTGAGGCATAGCTGGGCATGCTAAAAAAAATAGACTTGGTACTCACCTGCCAAGGGTCCCCGTCGCGTCGGCCGTGCCGAGGACGAGGGAGGGGGAGGCCCGCGGCAGTGACATGGGGCGAACACCGCAGGGCGTAGGCAAGCCCACTCCAGTGCGCCGCGTCACCTCGCTGCTGTGCAAAGGGAAAGATGGAGGAAGAGAGGATCCAAGAGACACAGCAGGAGGAGAAAAGGATAACGTGCGTCGCCTCGCTGGTGCTCTTGTGCAAAGGGGAAAGATGAAGGGAGAAAGGAGCCATGAGACGGAGCAGGAAGAGGAGAGGGTGACTTACCAGCAGATTGGGTGGCCGAGCTGAGTTGGCGCCACCGCCAGCAACGGCGGCGAACCCTAGGTCGGCGTCGCCGCCGCACCTAGTTCGCCCAGATTCGGCGATGCCAGCCGGGGAGGGGGACGGGGAGCCACGGCCACCGGGCGGGATCTGCCCACGCCCAGCGCCCCGGGGGGGGCTGGCCGCCGGGCCCGCTAAGCGCCATTGCGGCCCGCGGGCGCGAGGGAGGAGCCGCCGCCCTGCTTGGCTTCCGTGGCGGCTAGGGTTTCGCCGACGGCACGCGAACCACCTTTGAGGACGCAGCGCCGGGGCAAAGCCACGCCAGAGGCCAGCAACGGGGCCCATCCACTCGCTCCATGGCCATCGGCGGGGCGCCGCACGCCGCCACGGCCCCGGGCGCGGCGCCGCCGCCTCCCGGGGAAAGAGGAGGAGGGGGGCCGGTGTGCCGCCACGGGGACGGAGGAGGAGGGGCACCGGTGTGCCGCCGCGGGGGGCGTCGTCGCCCGTCGCCATCGCCGCCTCCGCCGCCAGGCTTTCAGGCCGCCCCGCTGAGCCGCCACGCCTAGAGAGAGGGAGAGACGATGGTGAGGATGAGGACGAGGGTGGGGCAGGGCCGGAAGCGCCGGAGGCGCCCGGCGCGCGAGGCGAGCCGACGGAGGAGACGAGGGCGGGGGTGGGTGTGGAGGCGGAAGAGAAAGAGGACGGTAAGGACGTGCACTGGGTAAACAAAATATGGTACCACGTCGTTGGCCAAAGGAGTAAACAGGAGCTAATAAGAAATCAAGCCGTTAATTTCGTGATCAAATGGCCCTAATCAATTTTACTAACGTGGATAGGCCGGGTGCCGGCGAGCGTGTTCCAATTTAAATAAGTAAAATAAAAATCCACCCAAACAGTATAAAATAATTATCTCAAAATGCCTCCTGTAGGTGATAGATCGTAGTTAATAACTACCGGACGGTTGATGCATGAATTTACGGTCGTGACATGTAGACACGCGCGGCTGCTAAATATATACTCCCTCTGTCCCATGGACTTTGTCGTTGGAAAACCGTGCCCCCTCACAAACACGTTTCCCGGACGACATACTCTATGGGACGGAGGGAGTAGTAGCAGGCAGCGGGTGGCTCGCGCATGACCAATACAGAAATAGCTTCCAGTGCCAATTGCTCTGCCTTTCATATTCCAGTGTCCGGCAAATGCCTCATTCTACTAGGCATAAGTGGTGTTGGGAATTTAACCACATCTTGTCTCATCGACGCCAGTCCTGATCGCTTTCCAGAAACGATGCCAGTCTGGAATCACTTGCATCACACCCCCTGCTCTGCCGTTCCAGTAGTGCCGGGGCAATGCAAGGCGTGAAGACAACGTGGAACATGTTTGTCCGATCGACGTCCTACGTCCAAGCTCAAGCTGCATTCCAAGCTCAAGCTGCATGGCGGCTGCCTGCTCTCACGAGTCACGACAGACAAGCACAGGCCTCAGGCTAGCTGTACCCCGCGCGCGTGCGCGCCTTGGACCGACCGAGTCCAAGCCACGCCACGACATCGCCTGCCCAGCCATGATCTCTTCAACAATCTGCCACTCCCGCTTCACGCGTATAGACCATGATCCGCTCGATCGCGTTTGCAGTTTCTTGTTTGAATATTGGAGTTCCACTAGAACCACGACACTGTTAGCAAGAGAAATTAATAAATAAAGTTGGAAAACACAGAAGGGATGCAGTGGAGTTGAAGAGCAGCTCATATTTTACAGCCTCCTGCCTCTTGTTGTGCCTGAGACCTGAGTGTGCCAGCTGGCTAGCTAGTACACTACTTTCTCACGACTCCGATCTTGAACACAACACCCTCTCCGGCCCAGCGGTTTGCACGGTTGGTTTCCTGGCCTGAGTACTCCGTCGTGGCACAACCGTATACCCACAGGCTTCTAGTGCTGTTACATATAGACTATAGTTACCTCCTATAGTGTTTTCTTTGTTGTTAATTGCTCCTATATATGCTCCAATGGATCTTTGACAGTGCAGTGCAAGATTGATGACCTGTTGGTCACATGTCCAGTTTGCAATCACAAGTCACACACGTAATGCAGTATTGCAGCTACACGGTAGGCGGAGGGAAAAAATTGAAGCATGCTTCCCTAGATGGAAATCAATCCAGTTCTTAGTTCATCGTCTTTCTTTTTGTTTGCGAATAAAATGTATTTTATCATCTCATGTTAATCTTCTACACTACTGCAGACAGGGCTTTTAGCCCCGGGCCGTAAGGGCCTTTAGTCCCAGCTCCGGAACCGGGACTAAGGATTCAGGACTAAATGTTCCACTGTGTAGATCTACTGATGTGGAGTCCAACAAAATTATATTTTCTATTTTATAATTTTTCTGTGATTTACTATGATTTTTCAAAGATTCAGCTGAAATAAATAAAAAAAAAGACAAAACCACGTTACTGTAGCAAAACCACCCTCCAAAACCACCCCAGGGTGTTATTTGTACCGGTTTCGAAAGTTCAGGGTGTACAATACCTGGTTTTGTAGTTTAGTGTATAAAGTGCACTAATGTTAATAGTTGAGAGGGGGGGGCGTTTAGACTTTTTCCAGTTTAATTTAGCCCTAGCTAGTAGATAGTCCCAGCTGATCCAAAAAGACCCAACTAAACAAGTTGTTTCTGCTGATGTTAAAAAATTCATTAACACTTTAACAGCTTGTTTCGTTTGGCAGTTGATGCCATCGAACATGGCAACATCAAGTGAATCTGCAGGGGAAAAAAATGGGCTCACATGGCACTTTTTGCGGTGCAATTTGATTCAACGATCACCTGTGACTGACTCTGATGGACTCTGGGCCTATTTGGTTGTGAGCCAGCGGAGCTTGCCTAGGCTAGCCATCCATCTCAAGAAAATGATGTTGTCCATCAATGACTAGGATTAATGTCTAGGTGTAGTGTCGACTGTCAGGGTCCCAACCAAATAAGCTTCAATAATGGATGTGGATAGGGACCATTTTTCCGGAACAACTCGTGTTGCAAAACAAAGTACTATTAAGATTGCTTGTGTTCCTTCAAGAAAACAAGAAAAATAATTATTTATTCTAAATGAATAGTTTTGCTCTGATAGCAAACTTAAATATATACAATGGTAAAAAATAATGTGAGTACTAGCTGCTAGCCGATGGAGATGAAGAACAAGAAGAGCATGCGATAAGGGCAGACGGCATATAAGTGCTGGTATGGGTGCAACTTGCTAGTAACCTGGTACCGATTGGAGATGAAAAACAGGAAGAGCTGTAGCTTTTCAACCTTGCAATGATCTATCTAACTAGCATCTGCATCTATTTATGCGATTTAATCCTAATCGTTTGTTCAAGGGAATGCATATGCCCCGAGGTACTACATCCTTGTTGGGAGGCGGTGCTACCCTGCAGAACCGAGAGGAGGAGCAATAGAAAATGGCATGTGGTGGAGTAAACACAAGCAGAATTCTCATGCAAGTTCGATTCTTTGCTCGGCTCTCAACTCCTAGACAATCTAAAAATATTCAAGGATGTTTGGATGAGATTATTGTTGATTATTTTCACCTACCTGATTTTAAGCTGTCCCAAACACGCCCAGATCAAATAACATTAAAACACATCCAAACAGAAAACTATAGCCCCACTCATAAGGATCAGTAGAAGGAGAAGAAACACACTTCGAATGCAGCTCCTGATCAATTGTACTGCAGGGACGCACCTAGCATATCAACCAAGCTTCTACTGCTTCGATGGTCTTAGAATATATGTGAGATTTTACATCTTCTCGACATTTCGGTTTCTGTTTAATTAGGTTCCAAAACGGGTTGTTGGGCATGCACTCCTTTGCCGTCAGACACAAAGAGGATACTATACTGATACGTATACACTTGCCCTCTGGCTCAGACATTTCATCGAACATGTAGCTAGAGCACACGCCATGGCAGCACATGCTCACCTTCGCTTGCACGTGTAGACTGTACACTGTAGTCTTGACCATGAAAGCAAAGCCGATCGATGCATGTTTGCACCACTAAGTCGTCTGCTTGCATGCATCGTGCGTTACATGCCATACAAATTAAAGCTTTCTTGATGCAGTGCTCTACAAATTAGAAGTCGGCTGATTATCTGTGCTTATTTTTATATTCTGCCAGTAGCCAGATTAGCTTGGGCAGTACTTACTGTTTAGAAGAGTACCTGTGATCCATGAAGTAGTGGCAGTGCAGCTGATCGATAAATGTAGCTAGACGTGCCCTTGTGTGACCTGGCATCATTTAATTCTTTTTAAAACATTTAAATTGGCAGTACCCAAATAAGATTGGACCATGTGTGCCACTCAAAAATTTCTAGATTGTCAAATTCGGGGTGTTCGGCTGGTGACATATAAGCTGGCTGATAAGACAAGTCGGCTGGTTTGGTGTGAGAGAAAAATGCCGATTATACACCAGAAAGTCATGTCCCGGCCATTTTAATGTTCTGTAGTTACTATCTCTCGTGTTGTACTACGTACTGGTACGGTGTATGGCATCATTTTTCTATGCCAGGTGAACAAGAATGGTAACACGCCCAGCTCTTGCCTGACGGCAGACACTAGTGTGCAACGAACAGAAATGCTAGGTAGAGGGCAACGGCTGACGGACAAGTTTGGGAAAAACTACCAGATGTCTGACGGACATAACATATATGGGCAAAAATTGGCAGGTGATCTTTTTCCTTCCGAGTTATCAAAATTATTTATTTGTTTTATTTTATAATCAAAATTCAAGGACTATTATTTACTTGAGGTAGTTGCAGTACCTTAAATGAGTGTTTGAGCGGATGACGAAGATTTATAAAAAATTTACAAGTTATTGCGGCTATGTATATAACCGAAACATGGGCAAAGCGAAAAGTGGGTGTCATCCCGAAACGAGAGCCACTTTAACTGATCTGAGAGTATTGTTAATTTATCTTTGTTTTATGTGCCAATCGCAACGACTGGAAGGCATCCGGAATTTGGCTGCTGCTTCATTGCGCTTTTGTACTACAACAATATCTGATTATAGTATGTCTAAGCACCACAAAGTTACTGGGTTCATCATCCTCTCATCAGTTCTTGCGTGAGTGAGCTCATTTGGCTCAGCTTCTTCCATCGTCTAGTACTTGACATTTGTACAATTATATTTTGAAGCTTTGTTACGGTGGTTGTAGAGAGTCTAGTACTTTTATTGGTACTTGCGATTGTGATACGGGCCACCCATTCGTATCTACAGTATAATGTAATTAGTGGAATAAATTCAGTTAATTAAGGTTATCGTTGTAATATGTATTTTTCTAAGTCTTCACACTGTCGTCCCGTATTCCCGCAAACCATGCGTCTGATCCAGCTTCCCCTGGCCGGTTGTGTTTGCGAGCATCGCCCGACTGGTCAGAGTTGTACAGGTGGATGTCAATGTGTTGTCTTCTTTTGGCATGTGGTTCAGCCGGAGGGAGGGTCTACATAGAAAAGAAGTATGATCAACAAAGGGAAGTTACTAATGTTTGCTGGATGCTAATGAAATTTTAACAAAGAAAATAGCATTAGGTCCTATTTTTCATCCTTTTTTCCCCTCTTCCCAATTTCTTCCGACAAACCATCATTAATTTTTTGCAAACACTATAAAACTTGTACTATGTTTTACCTTTCGCTCAGAGCAAAACTCTTTGGTTGTGCTGCTCTCTAGCCATGCTACCTTTTCCATAAGGAAGCCATTTTTTTATCCATTTCAAAAAAGAATAGCAGCAGCCTAGCTTATCGAATTGTTTGGTGTCAACAGAAACAGCTTGTTTAATCATGGTACCAGTAGGATAGGTGCAACACACCCATCAAAATTGTGTTGTTTAGATCTCACGGTCCATGGTTTGTTGACTAAAACCAAGAGCTAAACTTTAGATTACTTTAGAATAAACTAATTAATGATCTTTTGATGAGGTTGGGTAAATTTAAATTTAGACAGTACTTTAAACTATTGTGGCTAGAACTGTAAGAGCTAAAGTGGTCTGAACATTTATCGTCACTAAATAGATCATAAGATCTAACAAATAATAACCTTAACTGCCGCATGTACAGGCAAGCTTTTGACTAGTGCTGTGGGGCTGTACGATCCTGTGCTTCATAACCACATGAAGTTGCGAGGTAGCAGCCACACCTACAGCTGCTGTCATATAAGCTCGAGTTCTATATGGCCATGTGTTCATCACTAGTGCACACACCACACATCAGTAATGGTGTGCTTCAAAGGTACTAGTTCAGGAGGAACATGTTCTTCAGCCAATCAGGATGTGGGCTAGCTGTGAGGGTGCAGCCAGAACCCAGAAGTGTCTCCAGTCAGTCTTTACTCGAGAGGAAGTTCCCATGGGTGAGGGTATTAGGAATTGAAGGAATTGGGATTTTAAGTTGTGGAATTGGTGGTGTTGGACGATGGCGCCGCAAAGGCCCTGCCCTACCGATGAATCAAGTTTCTGGCGAGCATGCCCAACATATTCGTTATATATGAACAATTGTTCTTCCCCGTGGACGTCACCTATGTATAGGTTCAGGGTTACTTTGGATCTAGCATTTCAGTGAGGATTGGAGGGGATTGAAGAAAAAATTAGCAAGATCGATCACCTATTCGTCACCTGTTTACACTGCCCTATGGCAAGTCTGCAATCATAGGTAACACATGTAGCTGTAGGTGGAGGATAGTAAAAGCCTGTGTGTTGCCCATATATCTAGAAGCACCTAGAAGTTCAAATTTAATTTATCATTTTTTATAATACTATATATTAAAGTATATTTCTACAATGATTCTATTCATTCTACTTTATACCATAAATATTAGTACACTCTTTTAACAAATCTTGTTAAACATGAAATGGTCTGAATTAGAAAACAAAAACTTGAATATAATTACATTCTTTTTTGGACAGAGGTAGTACCAACTCTCGACAAACAACAGGGAATGCTGTGTGCCTTTGGAGCAACCATATTGCGTTAGAGAAGGTGATTATTTTTTCATTTTCAATTTTATTTGGCTAAGGTAGCTGGATCACTTTGTGCATATCGTAGGTCTTGAACATATGTGGTTTCAATCAGTGTGTCCTAATGCGATCTCCTGCTAATGTATTTAGTGGATAGCCTCTCAACCAACTAATTGTGGAGTTAAATAAGGGTTATAGTAGGCTATAGCTGCTAAATTGTTCATGGACACAAATAGCTTGACATGCCTCAAAGAACTATACCGGTGTAAGCCGCCAGGGACCTGAGGGAGTAGCTGTGCGTGATGGGTGGCTGTGGCTTGAATGCACGGCGGCGGCGTGGAGGAGGCGCCGTGCTCGGCGCCTGGGTGCAGATGGGAAAGGTGCCTGGGAGAGACGAGAGACAAGAGAGCTCGGGGCCCAAGGGGGATAAATCTCAATCCCAGGCTAAATCTCATTAAGAGAGTATTGTTGCACACTTATGCTCCTGATCCTAACAAACAAATCTAATTAAATATAAATGACTCTTTAAAAAATAGATAACAATCCTGAATCCTGAATACTAGGATCCTACCAACCAACTGCCGGCGTCCGGCCTGCGGCCACCATCAGCCACTTGACTTGCCCCGGCGTTGGTAAACCTAGCCCACCATAACAATCGGGCTATATATAAAACGATATTTAAAAGTTAAAACGTTTGTTTGTATTTATATGCATCGTAGGTTATGTACAAGGTAGAACAAGATTGTCTCTATAGAATATTTCTATGTGCTTGAATGGTACACATTATTTATTCTTAATAATGCAACAGGTAATTGTATGGTGAAATATGGTCATGTTTCAGTGCCAATTGGGGCACAAAAATTGGGAGTTATGCGTTGTGCGGTCACCTTTGATGGGCAAGACGAGTGGACAGGAGAAGAGAATAGCAAGCTACTGCTGGCAGGTTCCTGTACCATTCTAAACTTGTGGGTCAATTATGCAGTGAAAAGGCAGCAAACACATAATGTAGAGCATCTCCAACAACTCCTCAAATGAGGTTGCTATTCTTATTAATTTAGTAAAAACATAAAAATCTTTCTCCAACAACTCCTCAAACCAACTTGCTATTTATCCCAAGTTGCTATTCACGGGCCTCACGCGTGGAAAGGACTTGTTATCGAGAGAAGTTAGCGGGGCTCTTTGTTTCTTAGCGGGGCTCTTCGTTTCTTAGCGGGGCTCTTCGTTTGCTTAGCGGGCCTCTTTATTCGTTAGTGGGCTTTTTCGTTTTGACAAGTGAGTTTTAAAGGAGTTGTTGGAGACAAGTCTTTTTTTCACTTACCAAACAAATTAGCAACTTGCTAAAACTCAAGATTTGGCAAGACAATTTTAAAGAGTTGTTGGAGATGCTCGGGCCTTTTTTTTCACAATCTAACCAAACCTCTGACATATGAGAAAACAAAAGGACACTTTTTTTGAAAGTCTACACTTCACTGTGAGACACCAACCCCGTTTTATTTGAATGAAGGATTATAAGGTGAGACACCAATCCTCGTTTTATTTGAATGAAGGATTATAAGTGAAATCGATTGGCGGATATACTATAAGCAGTCGCAGAGCGTGACTTAATAATTAGGGGGGAGCGGCGAAAAATTACCATTATAAATTTATGATCAACAAAAAAAATTATGGATTAGTAAGAGAGTGGTCCCTCCATCTCAAAATATAAGTTATTCTAACTTTTTTAAAGAGTTAAAGCATCTTAAGTTTGAGTAAAATTATAGAGACAATTACAAAGATTTATGATATCAAATCATAGACGGACTTAGGACCGGATGACCCTGGGCCCTTGCCCGGGCTCTCCTCCCCTGCAAAGTCCACTAAAGCCTAAGGCCTTGGCCCAGCTACTGAACGTGGAGGAGGGGCATTGCTAGCGCAGCACGGAGACGAGGTGTGCACCGCCCTCGGCACAAACACGCTCATCAGTGCCGCCGCAGCGCTCGGCTTCGAGTCCCAAGCCAACAACACCAAATCACCAACCGTGGCCGTGAGTTTGCCGCGTTCTGAATTCCCACATATGTATTCATCATGCTACTCCTTGCTTCTCAGCCACACAGTGGCTCTCTCCTGCTTTCTACCTTCTGCCGTAGATCCATTTGGTGCTATTCCCTTTTTTTTTAAAAAAATTGGTACTATTCTCCTCTCAGCAATTAAAATTATAATTTAAATTGCAGAACAAGATAGATTGTTCTTGTTCTCAACAATGAAAATTATCAGCTAAGCAGCGGAAGATTGCCTATGATTCCATCAAACATATGTTTCAACATGGCTCTGGTTATAATTAACTAATATGGTTGTCATATTTTATTTGTATACTATGATCTATGAATCTGAGCGGGCCCTGTTTGGTAGGAGTCCTTACCGGCTCCAACTCTGACTCCTCCAGAAGAGCCTTACCAAATGGTTTAGGAGGAGAAAACATTTTCCAATGGAAAATGTAAGAGCCAAGGCTGTTTTGGAGGAGCCACAAATTGTAGCCCATCTAAGATGTCTTTGGCTCGTCTAGAGAGGCCCCACCGACACCTAGGCTCCCCTATTTTGCTTGTCTGCCACTGCATCAAATAGGTATACTATGTGAAAATATATTTAGTGAAGAATCTAATGATACTTCTATAGTATCATAAATGTTATTATTTTTATATAAATTTAGTCAAACTTGAGTTGTTTTGACTCTTGAAAAATGTTGGAGTAACATAATTTGGGATAGACGGAGGGAGTAGTAGATTTGTAGCACAATTTATAATGACAGAGTAAAATTATAGATTTAGATCATAACTAAAATTTGCTGCTAATATTAAACTGATGACATATTTGAGTATCTCAAGACTAAAAAAATGAGAGAGTGGATTAGAAAATTGATCAACCACACCAATTAAACATATATCATGACATATCTTAGTAACAAGATATCCCTGGCCTTAGCTTCCGACCAGGGAAGGCTTCGGAGTCTGAAATCCTCGGTAAATTTGGTACTTCGGTTTGCGTTCACCCCTCCTTCCTCTCCAAAAGCTTCTTCCTTGTTGTCTCTTTTGGTCATTCGAAGTATAAGCCCACAGAGAGGTCGGTGGCCGCCATCTTGCAAGGCACCATTGGTGGGGAAGCTAGCCTCTTCAACGTTAGACTTCTCCATGATCGTGTTTTCAGATTCTCGGTGGCTTCTCAGCTTGTTGGTTTTCATGTTTATAAGCTTCGGTCTTATGATTGCCATGAATATAAGCTTTACTTCCATTTGTGGAACAATGGTGGTCCGAATTTCCGTCGGGAATATAAGAACTGGTGTGCGGAGGAGGCTGCTTCTTGGACATCAATCCAGCGTCGACGCCCTGATTTGTCTTCTTCTTCATCTCCGGTATGTCCACATCTCACCGATGCAAACGCTGTACAGGTGCGTCATGCAAAATCAATGCGCCAATCCGTTTTCACTCGCCTGAGTTCAATTCCTTTTCATTGCCCCGTGTTAATTCACATAAATTTGTCTTTACTCATCTTAATTGGGCTGCAAAAGCTAAGGTTTCAATTTATAAACGGTTGCCTCCCCGGTTTGATCCTCACCAGCGTGGGATTTTAGGCGTGTGCCCACCTAGACCTTTTGGCCCATTAGGTCTTAATACTGGAATACAGATGGGCCGGCCCATAAACGCTTTTGGACAGGCACCCAATCCTTCTATCCTGCCTCGATCGTTGCGCCAATACTGTGACGGCCGCGCCCCCTTGCCTTCCGATGATCGCCGGACTAGACGCCCCATGACAAATGGGCCCAACGCCCTAAATTAGCGTACCTTCCATAGTAATAATATAAAAAATCATAGTGCAACAGCACCTTCTGCTTTTACTTCCCACTGACCCTGGTCCATCTCTGCTCCCGAGTTCGACGACGGCGACGAGGTTGCAGTGGCGGACACGTCGGAGCTCCATCCTTTGGTGGCCTCCCCTCCGCAAACGCGTGTCTTCTCCTGCTTTGGTGAGTAAGCTCACCAAGTTCTTCACATTCATCATGTCCCTCCGATCAAACATGTCCAATGGGTGCAGAAAACCCTCTTTTCCCCCTCTGCTACAGTAACCCCGGTTCTTGATTTGTAGTCACCAATGACTTTCCGCCTCGTCAATCCTTCCCTCTACATTCCTTCTCATATGCAGCGCTTGATGGTGCCCAATCGCCCAGTGATGCGAAGGGTTGTAGTGGGTCATGTGGCGCCCAGAAATGAAGACCTTGCCATTGTACAACTTGATCCGCCTCCACAGGGTAATGTCATTTTCTGGGACATCAGAAATGTTGTGGAAGATTTCCTTCGCAATTATGTTCATATTGGCTTTCGTTCAATGCAACCCACCCCCTTTGGCCAGGCATATGTTAGGTTTAACTATATGCATGAGCGTGACTTGTTGATTCACAACAGTCCACACCAGTATGGAAATGGGACCATCTCCTTCATCCCCCATAACAGAGCTTGGAACAATCGCACTGCGATGATGACACACGAGGTTTGGATTATGATGCTTGGCCTTTAGACTCAGGCTTTGGTTGAAAAAGCTGTTGCATCTTTTGGGCTTATGTTATTGTGGGAGGAGGATCATTACTGCCAAGCTAGAGCCTTAGTCAGAGTGAGAGTTTCCAGCCTGGAGGACATCCCCTAGTTTTTTGTGTTCACTGAAGGCACAAACTTTGAGTCCAATTCCTGGACAGTACAATGTGAGATCCTTCAGGGAGATATGCTTGGAGCTGCACCTCAAGATGAGGATTTCCCCCCTGATGATGATGACTTCAATCCAAACAACTTCTTTTACCATGGTTATGGTCAGATGGGTCATGGAGGCCCTTTTGATCCAGAGTCTGAGCCTGCACAACCAGTCCCTGAATTTCTGGAAGCTTTGGGTTGGGGAGCTTGGCCCAATCAGCAGCCAAATCAGCCACCTCAACAGATTTAGGATGGTTTGGAGGACCAAGTTCTAGACCCGATTCCTCTGCAGCAAGAACAGAACAATGCTCTGGACTTTGGAGAAGTCTTTCAGGCACCAGTTGAGATTGAGCTTGATAACCAACTGTTGGTATTTCTAATGTCATTACTAATTAACGAGATTAGAAACAGATGGTATTGAATTAACTTGTCATTAGCAACTACCCACTTATTTATCACTAGCATTCCTAAGCATGAATTAAGTTGTCATCCCTAATTATAATGCTAAGGAATAAATATAAGTTTATATGTATATATTATTCAATATAAGTAGGCAAAAATATAAATATAAACTAAAATCGGTTCTGCAAGCGGACAGATAATTATACCATTGTAGTATTTTACCTAGGGAGTTCTACCAGGTTGTCGATTTATATTTATACCACTGAGAAAGCTTGTAATAAACTCTAATCTATTATATTGATAAGGAATTATATACAATGAATAAGTGATATTACCAATGTCATCTACTCTACTCATAACAGGCAGAGGTGACAAGATAAATATAGATAGATACAAGTGATAAGCATAATCAAGTATCATAATTATATTGATAATCATAGTTAGGCAATGGATAAACTAAGGAGATAACTGTCTATGGTAATTCTATAACTACGTCAATGAATAACTCTAATTAGTACAATTACACCTAGTAATCATTGTTAAGTTAATCCTACATCATGATCACATGTAAAGGGGCATCATCTAGGGAGGATGTGAAACAGAGTCATCATCCAACTTCGCGACCGTGCCCTGCTGTCCTACATACAGGGGTGGACTATAGAGGAACCAACATAGATGTCACCTACGTGGACTACCACACGTCTCAGCACATCAGGGTGCACTCGCAGACAAACAAGATATCTAGACACCATGTCTATATATTGTCCATCGTCTACCCATTGTACATTTGGATAAATGCTATACGAGTTATTACATGAATTCAATAAGATCGAACTAACTACACTAGACATATAATCAAAGTAGACAATGACTATTGCATTAAGAATATATAAACTATTAAGAATAATGTCTCCCTAATCAGAATAAAGAATACAATAAGAAAGAAAGAACTAGAACTATACCGAACTCCTGCGCTCCAAACAGACGCCGGGGGCTCCAGATTCCGATGAAGAACTAGATCTCCTCTACTTCTAATCTAACTAACTAGAACTATGAACTAGAAGGCTCTTGATGAACTAGAAGGTTTCTTGATGCTTGATGGCTTGAGGCCTTTGATGAATAATGAAAGTCTCCTCCAGGGGGGTCTGCCCCTCTATTTATAGTCCGGTGGGATGAACGTGCGCCTCAAAATCAAACCGACTTAACCAAGGGCCGAGATGCATCAGGAGAGGCGGTGGAGGAAGCTTCCAGAAGGAGGAGGGCAGAAACCCTAGGGGGGCGCCGCTCGATCGGCGCCATGGTGGGGCCGGCCGGCCCCACTTGGCAGGCTCCTGGCCTCCGGTTGCTTCAGGTGTCTTCTAGAGTCTTCCCACGTCTCGATCGTGATCTTTCCCGTGGCTGATAAGTTTCATGATTAATATGCACTCTAATCCCTCTTTTATGCTTTTCTAGAAAAGTCTCTGGAAAATATAGAATATGCAAAACTCGTGGAACTTGTCAGTTAAAACCCTAGGCTAGTGTGCATTCATGTATCCTTTTGTGTCTAAAGTTCTAATAAAAGTTGACGTTATCCACCGTCAACACCAACAAGTTAAGGGCCAGGTGTTAGCCATGGATGATGCCACTGAGTCTAACACTATCTCAGATAACAATATACCCCCACCTCTGATTGATGACAATGAAGTACTTTTCCCTGACTTCCCCAACCTGCAAGACATCCCTCAATTTTAGGAGGTAGAGGAGGTTCAACCTGAAGACCTCTTAGGATATGTTGGTCAGATTCCCCCCCAAGTTTAGGATAATGTGAATCTCTAGGTTGGCATGATCAGAACAGCTTTTCTAGACTCGGACCCAGTGTTCAACTCGCTAGCTAAAGGTGAAGCCTTCTTACCCTCTTTGAAAGGCTTATTTGCTCTGGGCTGCACTACTTTATTTGATCCAGTTTCATTTAGCCCAAGCCCAACTGATTTCAGACTATGGGCCAAATACTTCTGCAACTTGGAGTCTGGACAACCTTTTGTCACCATCCCCTGTGAATGGATGAATTTCTTTACCCTCCTTTTGCTCAAAGATACTTCAAAGGATTGGGCCACTGAATTTCTCCAATCAAAGGCCTGGGCTCATCTTAGCTCTGCTGCAAGTGGTAACTCTCTGAACTTTCATCTCCCTTCCTCTAAACCCACTGTTACTATCACTGAGATTTGTTGTTCTGCATCTGCAAACATCCTAGATGCTTCCTCTCTTCTCATTTCTATGGAGCAATCTGATTTGGAAGCCTTGATGATTTCTGAAGATAAAAGTGCACCTGAGAAGGATGGCTCTGATCAGGATCAAGATCAGCATCAGGTGGAGGCACCAACTCTGAAAGGAAAAGGTGTTAAACGAGGTAAGCCCCCCATTTCTAAAAGGGAGGTTAGGAGAAGCCCAAGGATACATGCCTTAAATAAAGGCTTCAAACCCTCTGTTTGTAAGGACAAAAACTACTTGGGATGTGTCTCTAAGCCACCCTTAATTTCATCTACTGTAGTGTGAGACCTAGGGCATCAATTTCTGCAATATGGATCTTGCATCCCTCACTGAGAAAAACCTCCACTCCAAGAAGAGGGCCAAGGGCACTGTTAAAAGACCAAGGAAGAACAAGAAGCCAGATGGTCAAAGCAACACCCAGGCTAGCAGTTCTTAGGAGGGACCCAAGGAGGCTACCCCCCAGGATAAACCTTCTTAGTTTCCTATAAATACTCTTAGTTTCCTAAGAGATCTTTATCCTAGTCACTTGTTAGTCATGAATAATAGAACTTGGAAAGTGCTATGTTGGAATGTAAGAGGTATTAACTCAGACAAAAAGTGAAACTCTATAAGGGATAGAGTCACTCAGAGTGGTCGTGACGTGATTTGTCTGCAAGAAACTAAGAAGGGCTCTTTTGATCTGAGTTTCATTAAACTCTTTTGTCCTCCTACTTTTGACTCCTTTGTTTTCCTACCCTCTAATGGGGCATCTGTGGCTCTATTATCATTTTTTTATGGAACATGTGTTTTCAGAATTCCTATTTTGTTTCTGTTGAGTTTACCTCTCTACACAATGGCTCCAGCTTGGTTTTGACGAATATATTTGCCCCCTGTACACCGGCTGGTAAAAGGGAGTTCTTAAGTTGGTTCAAGAATGTTAGGATGCCTGATCATGTTGATTGGCTACAGGAATCCTAAAGACAGAAATAAACCTGGAGCAAATTATGTTGAAATGCTGCTTTTTAATGAGGCCATTAGTCGTTTAGATCTGGTGGAGTTACCCCTCAAAGGCAAAAGGTTCACCTGGACTAATAAGCAGGATGATCCACTGCTGGAAAGGCTAGATTGGTTCTTCACATCACCCACCTAGACAATCACCTACCCCAATACTAGTGTGACTACTATGACCATGGAAACCTCTGATCACACCTCCTGTCTCATTTCTATAAGTATTGCCATCCCTAAGGGTCATATTTTTTGGTTTGAAAACTTTTGGATGCACCATGAGGACTTCCATAATCTGGTACAGCTAGGATGGTTCGCACCTGCTCCCCACCAAGATGCAGCTATGAAAATTACTACAAGGTTTAAGTCTCTACGCAAGACTCTTAAAGATTGGAGTCACTCCCTATCTAACCTCAAAGACAACATTAGCAATGTCAAAATTTTGCTGGATCTCTTCAACTTGCTGGAAGAATTCAGGGATCTCTCCTTGGTTGAATGGAATTTCAGACTGTTGTTAGAAGGAAAACTCATCTCCTTGCTTAAGCAACAGAGGGCATTGTTGACACAAAACGTGACGCACTGTGCCTCACACACAGCAAGCCGGAAAGCGTGGCTTCAATCGGGTGACCGGGCGGTTTGAAGATCCAGAAGCGTGCCAGTCAGTTTGACCTGAAAACTGACAAGGGACAAAAGATTGTTAAATACAAAAATCGGAACATGCCGGGTGAGACCAGACAGTTCCGTATATACGGCCCTGAAGCCACTTACGACGACATACAGCTATAGAAGCTGTCTGCCAATCATGTTTATGATTCATTCGGTTAATATAAAGATAAAAGACACGTAAAGCATTGATTGCCGAACACGCTTGCATGAGAAGACATGTTTGAACAAGTGAAAGTCGATCATGAGTTGAAGCATAACCAAGCTCGGCAAGTCAGCCGACTCGGGGTCCATGAAGAAGGAACAAACAAGCTATCACGAGCAAACCCATCAAGAACTTGTATCTGCCGCACGACACTCAATCCTATCAAGATTTAAACGCTTCTAACATGTAAGAACCTGCAACATGTAACAATCTAGATTGATCTAACTCGGCTATGTAAGCATATAATCTATCTATCATGATAATATAAGAATAAAACGTTAGAGAACGAATAGATCTATAAAAGTAAGAAGCCGAACCTAATCAATCTAGATTGGGCAAAAGAGTGTTACAAGTAATTAAAAACATGCAATACATGATAACTTAATGAATATATCAGACTTTGCCAAATCTAATAGAGCCGATAACTATCTTGCTTCGCTAAGCTATTAAGCAAACGCCTGCCGCACGGCCATCCAGTCGAGATAAACAAAGCATAAGCAAAGACCTCTTGATTATCAAGCAGACGCCTGCCGCACGGCCATCCAGTCGAGACAAACAAGACTACTTGCATCAACGTCTAAATCCACTGCATGATACTAGACATGATAGCAAGGTTGTCGAAACTTACGGAGGTCGATGGATCGATGGCTCCCCTCGAAGAACTCGACGACACGACAAAGGACTCGAAAACTTGGCACGGGGCCGATTGTATTGATTTGGTTGTGAACCTCTTTTACAATGGTTGAGGGCTTATATTTATACCCTGGACATAACATGATTTCTAGAAGATTACAATTACACAATACTAAGGAAAATATGACGGTTCTTGCTCTAATCCTTCTCGGAGTCCTTGATTATCACGATTCTTTCCTTCTAACCGGCTTTAACTTGCCACCTTTTGTTTCCCGATTGGAGCCACCGCCTTCAAAGATAGCCAACCGCACGATCACTTGCCAAATCGCTCAGAGTTAGCCGACCGCATGGACACTTGCCGAATTGCCAGGAATAGCCACCCATATGGATGCTTGCCGAATGCTCCTGAATACTTGCCTTTCACGAGCCTGTCATGTACTGGCCTACCTGTCATCCTCTTTACCAAAATCCAGTGTTAACAGGCATACTGGAAGCAGAGAGGACAGCTCAAATGGGTAACCCTTGGTGATGCAAGTACACATTTTTTCATGCACATGCTACTATAAAGTTAAAAAAAATCTTATCACTACTCTGGTAGATGACAGTGGTAATTCTATCCATGACCACAATGCAAAGGTAGAGTTACTTTGGGCTTCCTTTAAGGCAAGATTATCCACAACCAACTTTACTACTGTCGACTTTGACCTCTCAAGGCTCTTCCCTATACAACAGGACCTTAGTGATCTTATAGCCCCTTTCTCTGAAGCTGAGATTGATCAAGTTGTCAAAAACCTGCCTTCATATAAAGCTTCTAGACCAGATGGTTTTAACACTGATTTTCTAAAAAGATGTTGGCCTGTAATTTGTGGAGACTTCCATGAGCTCTTTGATGCCTTCCAAAATGAAAACCTGAACTTGAGAAGTATTAATGGTTCTTATATCACTCTGGTACCAAAGAAAGATGATGCTCAGGGGATATCAGATTATAGACCCATCTCTCTCCTAAACAACTCCATCAAGCTTATCACAAAGGTCTTAGCAAACAGATTACAGATAGCCCTGCCTTCTCTTATCCATAAAAATCAGTATGTCTTCATCAAGACTAGAACAATTCAAGACTGCCTGGCATGGGCATTAGAATACCTCCATATGTGCCACCAGTCTAGGAGAGAGATTGTGATTCTTAAGCTTGACATTGAAAAAGCATTTGATAAAGTAGAACACCAGCTTATGATGCAGATTATGGAGAATAAGGGCTTCCCAGTTAAATGGCTACACTGGATGGACATGATCTTCACCTCTGGTACATCTTCAGTGCTTCTCAATGGTGTTCCTGGTAAAGTCTTACATTGTAGAAGAGGAGTTCGACAAGGGGATCCACTCTCTCCCTTACTATTTGTCTTAGCAGCTGACTTTCTTCAAACCTTGCTGAATGATGCATGTTCAGAAGGCAATCTGCAACTACCAATATCACTAATGAATGATCATGGCTTCCCAATCCTTCAATATGCTGATGATACTCTTATCTTTATGCAAGGGGACCCCCAACAGCTACTGTTTCTGAAAGATATGCTAAACCTTTTTGATGAATCCATAGGTCTGAAGTCAACTATGAGAAATCCTTCATGGTCCCAATCAACATACAAGAAGAGAGATTTAGTGAGCTAGCTGAGGCCTTTGGATGTGCAAAAGGCTCCCTTCCCTTTACATATTTGGGCTTTCCTCTCAGTAAAGCCAAGCCATCAATTGCTGATTTTTGGCCTCTAGTCAACAAGTGTGAAAGAAGGCTCCTGAGCATATCCTCCTTTCTAAGCCCGGCTGGTAGGCTTGAGCTCACTAATGCAGTCTTCACAGCCCTGCCAACCTTTGCGATGTGCACTTTTGTCCTTCCTAAGACTATGGTGAAACAGATTGATAAATACAGGAAGCATTGCCTCTAGAGAGGCTCCAACCTGAACAGCAAAAAGCTAGCCAAGGCTGCCTGGACAATGGTATGTATGCCCAAATCAGAGGGAGGGCTAGGCATCCTAAACCTACAGACACACAATGAGTGCTTGATGATGAAAAACCTTCATAAGTTCTTCAATAATCTGTCATTGCCCTAGGTTCAGTTGGTCTGGGATAAATACTACTCCAATGGAAACCTGCCAAGGCTGACTGCAAACTTCAAAGGCTCCTTCTGGTGGAAGGACATTTTGAAATTGCTAGATAAATTCAAAGGAATAGCTATGGTCTCGGTCTCAAGTGGATCAACCTGTTTCTTCTGGACAGACTTATGGGAAGGAAGAATTTTGAGAGACACCTTTCCTGAGCTCTTTTCTTTTAGCAAGAACACCCTGGTGTCAGTCAAGACAATGAAAGCAATGACTGTCATAACTGAACATTTCCATCTCCCTCTTAGCACAGAGGCCTATGAGCAATTCCTGGCATTAAACAACATTATCCAGCACACCCAGTTATTGGATGAATCAGACAAATGGAGTTACATTTGGGGATCATCCATCTACACTTCCAGTAAGGCATATAAATCTATTATTGGTTCTACGCCGACACATCCAGCATATAGGTGGTTATGGCGTTCTTTCTGTCAAAATAGAAGGAAATTTTTCTTCTGGTTATTACTTAAAGATCGACTTAGTACAAGAGAACTTCTAAGAAGAAAAGAGATGGATCTACAAAGCTACAGTTGTGTTCTTTGCTCCTTGAACGTTGAAGAGTCCCTGCATCATCTCTTTTTTGATTGCCCGTTTGCCATGGCCTCCTGGAATATACTTCAGATTCAGCTTCCCGCTACCCCTGAAGTTCCTCAAGTCTTCGACATTATCAGACAGCAAATTCCACATGCCTTCTTCATGGAGTTAATAATCTCATTGTGTTGGGCAATCTGGACAGTGCGGAATGACGCCATTTTCAAGCATGTGCAGCCCACCCTACAAAGATGCAAGGAGATCTTTAAGTCAGAGCTTGCCTTAGTTAAGCTTAGAGCAAATTCAGTTTCACAACACAGTTTAGAATTATGGCTAGAAACATTTGTATAATTTTCCTTATTTTCTTTGCCACCTTCTTTGTATCATGAACACACTTGTACAGATGTTGCTCTTTCATATTTAATAAAAGCACAGTAGGGGGAAAATCCCCTCCTGTTTTCCCTCAAAAAAACAAGATCCGCACTGAGCACTGGTGGGCAGTCGCTGCTCAGTCCTGCACTGTTGCAGTGCCACTGCAGATGAGGTCCAATGTCAACGTCAGGTACTGCAGCTGATCCTTCTAGTCATGGTCTCGTGCAGTCTTGCAATTCTATTTTTCATGGTTAGAGGGGTTTTTATTCGTCCGTATCCAAGTTCGGACATTTAACATCCGTACCGTATTCGTCGAATACTCAAATCGCATATTTATGATGTCAATATCCAATCGTTTCCTATCCGCATGATTGATTGAAAACAAATGCAACATCTTTTCAGTTAATAGGAAAGAGCTCCAAACAAAGTGACGCTTTCTTGGCCTCATGGAGAGCACCCCCATTCCAAGCACGTTTTTGAGGGCATAATGGATGATAAACATATAGACTAAGGACCATGTACCCTAAAAGGAGCACCTGTTCCCTAAAAGGAGCACCAGCTTCTCTTTGCACTGACGAGAGTCTCAAACCCGTGTGCCCACTTTTAGCCAAAATTACAGGAAAGCCTAAAATCCTGGTGCCTCCAAATCCTATACAAGTTGGGAAGGAGCGAGTCGCTCGTTTGGCTAGCAGCACGAGTCGTGCGCTCGGCCACCCGGGTTCGAACCCGGTGCCCACCGTATTTCCGTGCACAGTGCATGGGAATGGGGAGAAAAAACTCCCTTTCTCAAAAAAAAAAAATCCTATACAAGTCATACACTTCTACTGATGTCTAATCTCCCTTGAGCTCAAACTGTCAGTGCATCTCATTTCCACATCTTGACTGGAGGAGGCGCTTCTACACCTATACTTGTGCTGCCTTTGAAAGGCGAGGCAAAAAGAACCAATAAAGAGATCCTCCCTACTAATGCCAAACTAGTGCGCCCTTGCTCCCTCTTGTGCTCCCTTTTTATTCTACTCCCCTATTCCCTGTGCTGCCATTTAACTATGTACATAACTTATTAATTTGTTTCTTGTGAATTAAAAACCTCTTGCAATGCCTCACTTATATACAGGGGCGGCGTCCAGTGGAGACGAAACTGGGTTCCTGCTCCCCTTGTCCGAGACTACTCTGCTGTAGTACTACTTGGGTGATGATGAGGTCAATATAATCACGGCATTACAAAATGGCTGGTGTGCCTTGTCTTTAGACGGTATATGGATGAAATCATAGACAACCTAGTGCTCCAAGCTAGTGCTCCTTTTCGAGCCTCTTTGGTGGGACTTGTTGGGGGAGCCCATATTTCTATGGGCCAACTCCCCCTAGAAGAGGTCCAATAGAGACTGGTGTGGTGGCTTATAAATTCTTCCCCCCACCAAGGTGCTTCTTGTAAATTACCATTACCTATGTAATGCTGAAAACATGAGGGCATGGGGGCTCTCGAACTCTCTTATTTACAAACCCTAAGGTGTCCCCTCTTGCTTACGTCGGAGTCTCTCCCCTCTCGCTGAGATAAAGCACTACTGCAGAACCTTCTCAGACTGTCCATAACCGGGAGAAGGTCCCAACCAACTTCCCCGATCGACTTTCACCGGAGACCATCTCTGGTCACCTGGGAACCTCCTCCAACCGACCGTCACCGGGAGGAGGTTCCAACCAACTTCCCCGATCGAGTTTCGCCGAAGACCTTCTCAGGTCACCCAGAAACCTCCTCCAACTGACCGTCACTGGGAGAAGGTTCCAGCCAACTTCCCTGGTTAACCTTCGTCGGCCGGACCTTAGCCAGCTCAGACCCTTGCCGGGCGGACCTCTGCCGACCTTCGTCGGCCGGACCTTCTCCATCCCGGAGCTTCGCCGACCGGACCTCCGCAGACCTTCTCCAACCTGTCTAGCCTTCTAATACCTTCTCCAAGGAGCCTTTACCCCTCAACCCCGTTCGGGATTTTTGTCCCAACATTGGCGCCACCATGCTCGGCACGAAAGTTAAGAATTTTTGAAAAAAGAATTTTTCAATACGAAAGCCTTCGGGAGGAAAAGATTTTTGAAGAGTTTTGTTCGGCCTCAGCCTTCGGAAAGCCTTCGCCACTTTTATCTGAGCCTTCGAATGCCTTCGCCTCCAGATTCTGAGTTTTCGAGACCTTCGGATCTCTAGTCTTCGGAAACAACCACTGCAACTTACACTTTCTAACATCAGCCTCCGCTCGCTTACATATCAAATACACATGTGCTACCTTTGCTTTCCTGTTGTGGTTGACAGCGAAGGCCAGAAGCAAGTCGCATCCAGGCTGACCAACACCTCCGACACGCCTGGCGCCAACTGAGAAGCACGGTCGATCTGCTGCACCTTCGGCCAGCAAGCCATGGAGGCACACCCTCAGCTCGGATGCACAATGTGAACGGCGAAGGTCGGACCATCATCGTTCACCATGTCATGTCACGAAGGCCCAGATAAGTCACAAATGCATACCCATCTAGCAGTAATAACACACAGGAGGAGCTCAATTTTTACCTCCGTATACACCGCACTAACTACTGCCTGCTGCTTAGCATGTTAATGGCTCCGACACATCTATCCATATATTTTATTACCTGGTAGTAACCTATACATTTTTAATAACAAATCAAAAAGGTTAGAGCCCCCCGACTTTTCTCATTAAGAAAAACGAAAAAAAAAGTAGAGCCTTCGGCCCAGTTCCTGAGCCATCGGCTTCTGTTCAATGGGAAAAGAAAAACAGCTAAGGTCCCAAAGCCTTCGATTCTTTTCGATAAAAAAAAATCCAAACAAACAATAAAAACTTAGAAAGCAACAAGGTCCAAACTCAATGTACGAGAAATTTCTTCTGTGTGCTAGCTAACCAGCAGGAACGCAGGTCTTTTGGTCACGCAACTGCAGGGCCTCCGGCTTAAATACAAGAGCGTAGACTGGCACCGCATCAACGATTCAACGCCAGCCATGAACCTGAGCCGCATAACAAATTTCAAGCGGTGACACCAAGCTTACCCCGTCCTTGCCCTCGCTGCGGCGCCGAGCTCGCCTTGCGAGGCGGGAGGGCTACTCCTGCCGAAGGTACCCCCACTACTACCAAAGGCAAGGCCGTGTCCAACATTGGTTTGGACTTCCGAAGGTCCCTGATGGCCTGATCCGGTCTGCCGAAGGCTGATGCGTTTCTCTGAAAATGCTGCACGCTTTTCGCCCCGGCAACTGAAGGTAAACTGGCCTATTCGTCAACCGACAAACGAAGGTTCAAACTCGTATATTGCGGCAGCAAATGAGTACTTTTTATTGTTACTCTCCCTACCATCGCTTTCTAAGCTCAGGACCACCCGCGAAGGTGTATTTTCTTTAGGTACTGACCAAAATACCTTTCAAGTTTTTTTCCCCTCTTCTCTCCTTAACATATGCAGGTGAGCCTTCGTGTTCTTTGTTGGTTCTCCAAATTTTCACCGCCGTCAGTTTTCTCTCATGTGCCAGTAAATAATCCTAGTAATTGGCTGCAACCTTTGTGAAACATCTGCATGAAGTAGAAGCTGGGATTCTCCTGGTGCAGCTCATTCTTTGGATGCCCGCTACTTGCCGGAGGTCTCGAAGTGAAACAACAACAAAGCTATTGGTTTCTCTTCAACAACACTAAGTACTCTCTCCATCCGCAAAAGAGACTTCTATTCGGCGCGAAGGCCATACGCAGCCGAGTCCTCGACGCCAGCACTTCGGAAGCAAACCTTCGCTGTATCTGTCAGGCCTTCGCTGCTATATGCCAGACCTTCGCTACTGCAGCCACGCTGGTACGGTGTTGGTCGGGTCTTCGCTGGTATCTGCTGGACCTTCGCTGGTTTCCCTTAACGGGCTGACAATGCCGAGGCCATCTCCACGACTCGTCTGTGATGACGGCATCAACTCGCGAAGTTCAGTCCCTTGGACAAGCGCCGCATCTCTTCGGCAAACCTTCGTCCTGCGCCCACTTCATCGTCGAGCTGAGCCGCATCATCATCATCAAAAAATGTGCAGCACCTTCGGCTTGCTCCTCGTCGGTCCGTACACCTACGGCCGAAGGCGTTAGCGCCACCTGCTCGAAGCCCCCGAGCCGTGCGCACGAAGCTCCACGCCAGGACCCCGGATGCAGGCCG
The DNA here is from genome assembly GCA_015844335.1 of Chrysopogon serrulatus. Lineage (NCBI taxonomy): Eukaryota > Viridiplantae > Streptophyta > Magnoliopsida > Poales > Poaceae > Chrysopogon > Chrysopogon serrulatus. The sequence goes on along the minus strand of JADLZL010006091.1, from coordinate 38,912 downwards.
CCCAGCGGCCCCAGCCGAAGAGGCGAAGCTTGAGGCTTGCGAAGACGTCGACTCACCCAACAAAAGGTGCATGCGTAAAGGTGCTGTTGCAGTGGTGCTGGCTTCACCGAACTAGTCTGCTGAAGGCCATATTCATTTGTTTGAGTCTTTACGTGAAGGCCAGATTTATTTATTGATCTTCAGATGGCAGTTGATATATCTTTGACTCTGAGCCTTCGCACGAAGGGACAGTACCTTCGGCTGGGTTCATCTACTCAAACCTTCGAAATCTGATCACACCTCTACTATCTTGAAACCTTCGGCTGATTCAAGTCACATCTTCAAACCTTCGGGAATCTGGGTTATTATAAATATTGGGACCTTCGATGGCCCTACAATGGCTGAATTATCTTGGCTACTGAAGCAAAATACAGAGGTTACTTATTGTGAAAGCAGTTGTCCAAGAGCACTCCTAGCTAATTCTGTGAAACTACTGGCCTAGCCCGAAGAGCTCGGAGCCCAAGCAAGACTGCAGCTGCAAGCGTCAGATCTCTTCGCAAACCAGACGAAGGAGCCCTAGCCCATCTGGTAATGGTGGAGGCTCTCACCATCCCCGAAGGTCTCATCCGAAGGTCTCATCAACACACAGCTTTCTCCCAGCAAGGCCGAGGCATGGCCTTCGGCTTTGAGCATGCCAACCCACGCTCTCAACCAAGCAGCACTGTGCAACTGTCGTTGTTTGGGCCAGACCTTGGCTAACACGTGGCTGGCCTCCGCTCGAGGACTGGAAGTGTTCTTTCTAGCTAGAACCTCCGCTGGTGCGAAGCCAGCCTCCGCTCGGATTTTCTCGGGGGACTGGAAGCTAGTTCATCTTCTGTCTGGATTCAAGAACCTTCGCTCATGCGAAGCCAACCTATCAGCGACGCAACCTTCGCGATAACATCGTCTGATGGAAGCATTCTGGCCTAGTCTTTGGGTCAAAGTTTTCTGGCCTTCGCTCACAGCTAAATTTTCTATTCCTCTGAGAGTGGAGCCTTCGGGTGAAGAATTTTAGGGGCCCCACTATGCCGAAGGTCTCCAAAGTACCGACGAAGGTATGAGTGCCTCCACCCTTCCCTACCAAAATATATTTCATATAAATTCTCTTGCACGTACTGCTCACCCGTTAACAATACATGTATGACTAGTTCACATAATCTGTTATTATTTGTCAAGTACACATGTAACCTTCGCCATAAAATTGGAGATCTCTCATTTGGCTGCAGGTTTCTGAGCACTACTGTAAGTGTCTCTCGTATTTACAAAATTCTTAACTCTTGGTCTCGAATGAAGTAATAGTATATACATCAATAACTAGCCTTCTTCAAATGCATAATGATTTTGCTCTTGCGATTTATTTCATCACACTATCACTATTGATTTAACCCTCATCTCTCGAGAACAAATTCTAAAAACTAACCTTTCACTACCCCAGCCAAGTTTTTCCGTGACGGCCGGTACCGTCACGGGAAATACCAAATACCGTCAGGAAAAGTTTTCCGTGGCTGTAACCGTCAGGGACTGCCGTCAGGGAAAAACTGACGGGAAAGTACACCTTCCCTGACGGAAACCCGTCACGGATTGATCCCTGACGGTTCCGACCGTCAGGAAAAGGTTTCACTGTCGTTTTTGTTTCCATCACGGATACCTTTCCGTCGGTTGCCAACCGTCAGGATAAATCCAAAACTTCCCTGTCGGGGGGAAACTGTCGGAAAAAAATGCATCTTTCCTGCCGGTTCATGACCGTCAGGATGAGCCCAGGATCTTTCCTGTCGGTTACCAACCGTCAGGGAAGGTTAATTCTGTATATCCCACAAAACCACATTTATCTATTCAAATCAGTGATCTATTTAACTCATTTAGTCATGCACCCACACATGCAGTAAATGTAACACTTGGTAGTCATGGTACATATAACATCACTTAATCATGCATCCACACAGGTGGTAAATGTTACATTCATCTTTACATATATAATCATAAGATAGTACAATGTTCCATAAATCAATCTAAAGCTACACTCTAGTTGTCTTTGCAAAATAAAGTCAGAAGACTGAAGCTGCAGTGCAACAAATGTAAAAATACAAGTTTAAGTAAATACTTCCTAACAGACCCTTTGATGGCAATGCAGCAGCTATGCATAGCCATTCATCTCTGGTCCCTTCCTACATTCAAAACAAGACAAAAAGAAACCATTCATGAAATCATCAAATGTCATGGGACTTTAAGCAAAACTGATTGATATTGTAGCATGGATGATGGATGAGCTAGTTGATTGGATTTCTAGCATTTTGTTAAATATAATGAAAACATGACTAGACATTGTGTTCTTTAGTTATAAGCAGACATGAGACTGTTCACAGTTGTAGCCCAGAGATTATACTTGCACAATCACAGCAAGTGTGGAAGTAGAATCTTCTAGTTGTAGTTCAAATACAGATAGAATTCAAATGATAAGAGTAGTGCATAATAATTAATAAAGTACTATACACCAAAAATACATCAATATAACTGATTTATAATAGGAACATGTCTTTACATCGAGATGACTAATTTATATTAAGATCATGCCTTTACTAAATGCACTGCACCCTAATCAGATCACTGGAGAATATCATATTTATGCCTGATTCCTGAACCAATAAAAAATGAGAAGAAAAAAGATTACCTGGTTCCAAAACGTACTGATTAGCATTAAGGAGACATCCACTGAGCACTGTTACAATAAGAAATGAGAGAAAACAACTATATTAACACACAGCATGTAGCAATGACAACTATATCAAGTGAAACAAAAAGATTCAGACTGCTGTAAAATGGGGCTGTTTTGTCTTGTTTTTTGAGTGGCTAGTGTCGATCAGGAAAAGGGCAAGCCTACCATGGACAATATAGCAATGCTTGCCTTGACTTGACGAGCAATGGATGACCATCTCTAGTTGCCCCTTCAATGATTGGAGGATTTTCTTGCTTTAAAAGCACTCCAAGGATGGGACCTTTCTTCATTTTATCATCAATTGAGTAATTCGCACAGCTGAATTGGCTGCTCGATAAGAAAAAATGAAGTATACCTAGGATTAGCAAGTTCTAACACTAGCATTGTCCACACTAAGAAAAATTCAGAAGAGTGAAGCTGCAATTCAAACAAATGTAAAGAGTGCTTCCATTCAAAGATGGAGCAACCTGATTACTATATTCAGGTTCATCTATAATTTTATACTGTACAGAAGATTAGATACTAGTTTCAGTATTCACACCTCAATAGGCATTCACCAAACTAAAATTATTCAAACAAAGTTAAGTATCTGATCTCCAAATTCATTGTTTTAGCACTAATCTTAGTATGCACAATCAGCAGGTTAACTACAAGCAGCCAGAAACATATAGCATGAATCAACTTGATCAACTAGCAATCTAATTCTAAATCTGCATAACTAACAAGATAGGTAGCTAGTAGTGACAAGCAATCAATAAGATATCTTGCTGAAGTATTTATCTCAACAAGTCAGGTTATGATATGAACATTAAATATTTTCTTTTGACTATAAATTTTGATTATATGCACAGAAGAACATGCCCAATAACTTGTCTTACCATCAATAGCTTGTGTGGTGCCCAACAGAAACCTTTCCATGTCAAATTCTTTTTTTCATTGAGCATGTCATATAGTATCAGCAGCTGAAATTTGAAAGAAGCACAATTTTATAAAATGCTAAAGCTTATGAGGAGCTGACATGTAGTGCAGAATATTTAGCAGAATCACATATGAGATTTCAGTAATACTACTTCATCCAAGAAAAACCGTCTTCCAAAACAAAAGTGCACAGTCATGTTTTTAGAAATAGAAGTGCTCAGATTTCTATGCAGAGTACTTGCCCAATATAAATTGACAAAAAATGCATGAAAATGTTAACAAAATCTATTATCCTATATGTATGTAATAAGGCACAAGCCGCACAAATAAATAGCATGCCAGTTCAGCAAATGAGGGGGAAATGCAGCTGCCCAAAATAAAATTCCGTGACTATTGTTCAAGTTCAGTATTCTACGGAAGGGTAAATAAATTTCCTAAAATAATCTAAAAACATTTTTCTCTTTCTTGAAAGGGTAAATAAATTGCTTAAAAATTTAAAAACATTCAGATCTCGTAGGCTCGTTGTGTGTCCATGATGTGGATCTGCCTGACCTTGACTTTCTCAGCCATGGCTGGTACGTACCTCTTGCAGTGCTGCCATACCTTGGACCTGAGCAGGAGGATTTGGGCCTCGCGTCATGCAGCCACACCATGGATCTATATGGGGAGGAGGGCTCGTGCAGCGCTGTGCCATGGATCTGCGCGGGAAGGGCTCGTGCAACGCCGCGCCGCCGCCACGCCATGGATCTGCACGGGGAGGACGAGTTCACCTCGTTGGATCTTGGGGATGCGACGGCAATGGCAACCCTGCCTGCCATGGCCCTAGGTGGGAAGGAAAGGGAGAAGCTGTGAGAGAGAGAAAGGGAAGGGAGAAACCGTAAGAGAGAGGACCTCGTCTCACCGGATCCCAGGACGTGAGGGGCTGTGCTCGCCGCGCCGGGCTATGGCCGCCGCCGTCCTCGCCTGCGCCGGGCTGTGCTCGCCGCCGTCTGCCGACAGAGAGGAGAGAGAAAAGGAGGAGAAATTTGGGGATGGGGAGAGGGGTGGGTGCGGTGATAGGATAAGGTCCCGAAATTTTTTCGCCCGCCCGTCGCCTCCCGTTCGCGCCCATCTTTTCGGCACCCCTCACTTACGCGTGGGCCCATACAGCGTCCCTGACGGTGGAAGCGTTTTTCTCCCTCGGTTGAGCGCAAACGCGAGGGAAGACGGAGCGCCCGTGACGGGAGGCTCCCAGCCGAGGGGATTAGTCTTTGCCATGGGGAAAGAAATGATCTGGGGTAGTGTTTGCACACAACTTGTCACCTATGTGACCAAGAAAGTTGTCGCAATCTTTTGCCACACCAAAAGCATGCCGAAGTGGCTATACATGCTCGGACCTAACCGGCTAACTTAAAACATCTTTTTATTAAATCTCTCATCTGTTACTAACATGCAGATCACCATCATTGTAAGTATCTCTTATCCCTCCAACTTAACCCTCACAAAGATTATATTTTCCTTGTACGCACGTCTAATCTCAAATACATTAGTTTACATTACTTGGCATTCCCATGAGACTCAGCCTTCATCAGCTAGCAAATTTCATTAAATCAGCAGCCTTCGCCGAATAGTATTCTCCATCAGTTAGCAGCTCTCATTAAGTGTTCAGCCTTCGTCACATATATGTCCAACAACTCTTAAGTTTGTATCAGTCAATGCTCTCTATTAGTCAGCGGTTCGCATGAAGCATCCAAAGATCATCGGTCATTGGTCTTCTTCATCGAGACATTCGTCAAGCCGCCAGCTTCTCATGAAGCATCCCGTATTTGTCGGGCTTATTGATTTTCATCAAGTTAGTGGATTTCAACTATCACTGGGTTTCAAAGAGGCTTCATTAATCATTGGGATTCATCATTAAGCAACCTTTGTCAATCATTAGCCTTCGCTTATTTAGCACTCTTCGTCGCCTATTGGCCTTCATCGCTTATCGGCTCTCATCATCGGTCCGGCTTGCCTTCGTCGGTCCCTAGCCCTCTGTCAATCAACAACCTTAATTAGTCGGGTCCAACAGTCTTTGTTAGTCGGTGCTCTCTATCAATAATGAATCTTCGACAGCCACTAAACATTTGAAACCTCTAACGCTAACACCTTTTCTCTTTTTTTGCAGGATGTAAGTTTCAATTTTTCATTCTTGGATCTTTCTAATATGCATCAATCTAGTATTATTTAAGCTAACCTTCATAGGAAACTAACTTTGCAGATCCTTTAATGGCGGCCTTCGCTAGCCACTTGAGACTATAACCCTCTCACTCGAGGGCACTGCTCTTTATGTGCGAAACTTATTTTATTCAAACATAACTATCATTTTTGCAGGGTGCATGATATGCTTACACCTCATAATGTTTTTTGTGCAAATGCACTTGCATCATCACATACATACACACATTGTATAAATGCATTGCATCACGGTAACCCGACAAAGACCTGCCACTATCAGGCATCAGGACCGTCACTCTCAAAAGCTTCAAAAAGCTTGAGAGACTCTCAAAAGTTTTAAAAAGCTTCTCCCAAAAAAGACCTGTCCATAGCCAGGCATCGGGGCCTTCGGTCTTCCAGAAGCTTGAAAAATTCTTATTGCGTATTATATGAAATTACTAACCATTCTTCTCGCAGCAAGAAAATATGTCAATATCTTTTTTAGGTATCGAAAGACTTACAAGAAAGTCAATATTCGATGAAGCTTAAGAAAGAGGACCCTCCGTTGCCCTAAGCCAAAGGCTAAATAGGCACGGAACGACCTCCACGGCGCTTCGCGCCGACCGACCATCATCAACATCTACACCAACATCACCTTTGCCAAGTTGTTCGGCATGAGGGGCTTCGCCACCATCTTCGGTGACTTCAACAACATCGCCTCCGCCAAGACATCTTTGCAGGAGGGCCTTCGCCAACACCTTCGACATATTGAAATGGCTAACCATCAACATTTGGGCATAATTGGCTTCACTAGCACCTTCATCATCTACACCAGCAACAACTTCACCAAGCACCTTTGCAGGATGGTCCTCGGCAAGAGGGGCTCCGCCACCATCTCCACCTACCACAAAGGTCTACCACACCTTCGCCAACCACTCCAACTTGAGGGGCTCTTCGGCAATTATGATCCGAACATCTACTTCCACTACTTCGACTACATCAACTACACCAAGGAAAACGGAGGACTCGATCACGAGCATCGGCCAAGAGGGGCTAGGGGAGCATACCAGAGGACCAACAACTCCAGAATGCGAAGGTTTTGCTCAACGCTCGTGAGAATATATTGAAGACGAAGGCTCAAAGATGAAGGCCTCCTCGGGGACGAGGATTTCTGTCATGGGAAGACGTCGAAGATGAAGACCTACGCGCTAGGCAAGGACAGTGAGCCATGCCGTAGAAGCTAAAGCCGGAGACCGAAGGTGAAGACACCTAGAAGAGCAAGGCATTTAGAGATAGACACCTCCGGTGCTAGAACATGTATCGGTTAGAGTCGTGTGCGTGCTCTTTTCTCCATGCCCTTTTTTCCCATAGGGTTTTTGGGATGGAGTTTTTAGCGAGGCGTGCACGCCTTGGTTGCGAAGGGCGCAGTCCTCGCAGCCCAGAGTTCAAGTTGTATTGTGCCTCTTCTTGTATGAGCAACTACAAGGTCATGTAGTACCAACCATAACCTAGTAGTTGAGGGGCTACTATTGGGGGAGCCCATAATCCTGTGGGCCAACTCCCACTAGAAGAGGCCCAATAGAGGCTGGTGTAGTGGCTTGTAAATTCTTCCCCCACCAAGTTACTTCTTGTAAATTACCATTACCTATATAATGCTGAAAACATGAGGGCATGGGGGCTCTCGAGCTCTCTTATTTACAAACCCTAAGGTGTCCCCTCTTACTTACGCCGGACTCTCCCCCCTCTCGCTGAGATGAAGCACTACTGCAGAACCTTCTCAGACTGTCCATAGCCGGGAGAAGGTCCCAACCAACTTTCCCGATCGACTTTCACCGGAGACCATCTCTGGTCACCTGGGAACCTCCTCCAATCGACCGTCACCGGGAGAAGGTTCCAACCAACTTCCCCGATCGAGTTTCGCCGAAGACCTTCTCAGTCACCCAGAAACCTCCTCCAACCCGACCGTCACTAAGAGAAGGTTCCAGCCAACTTCCCCGGTTAACCTTCGCCGGGCCGGACCTTAGCCAGCTCGGACCCTTGCTCTAAGCGGACCTCCGCCGACCTTCGTCGGGCCGGACCTTCTCCAGCCAGGAGCACGACCGGACCTCCGCACCTTCTCCAACCCGTCCAGCCTTCTAATACCTTCTCCAAGGAGCCTTTACCCCTCAACCCCCTTCGGGATTTTTGTCCCAACAGGACTTCTCAGTGCTCGGGCTCTTGCTTGCATGGCTAGGTAGTACACAAATGACCCTGGATCCTACACTGCACTAGGGAACAAAGGGATTCAATGGAGTCAATTTTTTGGAAAAAAGAATAAATCTGGCCTCTGCAATATACAACCGTCACTTACAAGATTTTTCATAGAAAAACTGGCGAGCAGTAAATAAAAGGAAATAGCACACTTAAATGTAAAACTATAAGCAAAGTCAATTTGTTTGTGACACCCCCTGTTTTTATATAATATAAAGATACCAACCTTTTAAAATTTTTGAGCAATGTATGTTGCATAGATTGTAAAGTCTAACCTAAGTCAAACTTTTCCTCTGTCACCAAATTTCAAATTTCTGACTTGAAAACTTCTGAAACCTTCTTGTTATGGTCTGACAAAGTTGAAGCCATGACTGGGACAGACATTGCGACTTGTCTCTGCACCTCAGTTCTGAACTTAGGATTCTTTACATACAGCCCCGTCAGCATTTGAATTGAGGCTGCGTGCAAGGGTGCCCTTTAATAAAGAGATCAATTTATGGTAAAAAATATCATGATTAAAAGTTGATTCATAACACAGCCTTGTCCTCAGAGACACTCCAGAGCAGAGCACTTTTGATTAGGATCTTGTTTGTAATCGCTTAACTGCCAATCGATTTTAATCAGTTCATGATTTTCTCATAAGCTGTGATCTAAAGAATCCACTGACTGGGTGTTTTTGTCCCAAGCGTAAAATGACATGTACACCCCTAAGGTTGATGACGATTTATTTATTGACTGAGTGCTAGCTCAATGCAATTTTTAAAGTTAGTTGTATGACTACTAGAAGCTAATTGTCATTTTAACAGTATCGCATCAAACCTTCTCGAGAGATCAATTTTGGATTATATAATAGAACAACCGTGGTCCTCAGCTGCTGTCACCTACAGCTACACGGAATCGTTGTCCCTATTCGAGTCTTCTTCCACGGAATCGTTGCTGCTCTAGGGAATCGCTGCCCGTCTGCTCTAGCTCGGTCCACCACAAGTAGCATTAATACAGTGGTGCTGAGTCTTGATCCGCAGAATCGCCGCCGCTCCGACCAGGGAATAATCACCGCCCATATGGTCGATCCAGCTTGGTCCTCCTCGTGCGAGTTCGTCAGGGCACAATGCGAGAATGCAGGCGAGCGGCGCAGAGCGCAATGTGGCGGCCATGGGCAGGTAAGTAGGGGAGGCACAGTGCTGCTTTGCGGAACCGAGAGGAGGGGCAAGACAAAACAGGTGACAGTGTTAATAGTGGCCGTGTATTCACTGTGCACACACCAGTAATAGTGTTGTTCAAAGGAAGCACAATTCAGGATTATGTGAGCCGAACAGGATGGGTTGTAGCCAGAAGTGTCTGCAGTCTTCACTCGTGATGAGGAAGTTCCAATAGGAGCCGTGTAATCTAGGACTTGGAGGCATTGAAAATTAAAGCGGTGCTATTGTTGATGAAAGATGGTATATAGGTACATGAATTCATGTTGCTCGTGGACAATGGAATAGGGCGAGCATGCACGACACATATTCGTCATGAACCTGAATCAAAGTACTGCAGGCCACCATAGTTATTCTGCCTCGACATTTGACTGGCAATTATCTCGTAGCAGCGGTGTTACACTAGAAATTCAGGCACCTACATTATTTCTTTAGCTTGAGGGCTGAATTGCGTGCTAGTTCGATCACCGCTTCGTGACCTGCCACTGTTGAGGCAAGTGCAAATAAATCACAAGTCACACACGTTCCCTAGTTGTATGTGGAGGAAAATTGAAGTTGAAGCCTGTGCGTTCCCTATATGGAAGTCAATCGAGTCCCAGAGAACAATTTTGCTGTACCATCTCAAGTTCATCCTTGATTTGATGTACATTATTAGAAGTAGATGTCGATGCTACTGTATGATTATATACAAAGACACTACAACACGTCGCTTAATCAAAGGCATTTTGGTAAAGGCATTTTTATTAAATTGCCTTAATTTCCTTTTACTTAAAGGCATTTTTATGAAAAGGCCTTTAAAACCATTTCTATAGAGGCTAATATTAAAAACGCCTTTAATTACCTATAGATTTGAAGGCGTTTTTGTCGAAACGCCTTTAATTGTCTGTAGATTTGGAGGCTTTTTTCTCGAAACGCCTTTAATTGCATGTAGATTTGGAGGCGTTTCTCTAAACGCCTTTAATTCTCGCCGGACCCATCCACTTGAGAGGCATTTGGGCCTTATCCTTTGTTTACTCACGCACGGAGAGGCAGCGGTCATGGACGTGTACAGTATACGCCAATCACCAACGCATGCACGCACCTGTACACTGCACCGACTGCACAACATGTTTTGCAGAAAAGCCCTCCATATTTTTAGAAACTAACCCGCAATCCTGATTCATTCCAACAGCCTCGTTCCCGTCGACTCTTCCTTCCTCCCCTTTCTATCTCACCGTGTCGCCATGCTCGAGTGCTCGGAAGGGTCGCCGTGTCGCCGTGCTCGCGGAACGGATTGCGAGGTCCTCCGCGTGGATCTCGGTGTCGACTGTCAGATCCTCGACGGGCTCCACCGGATCCATGCCGGGAGATGAGCAGCGGTGGAACCACCTCCTCTATGGCGGCGGAGATATACGGTGAGTTCGGGATAGAGGCGCGCCAGAGCTGGTGAGTAGCATACGGGATCTCCCTGAACGGCGACCGATAGCTTCCCGGCAGCTTCCTCCAACCTCGGGCGCCGTCATCCCGGCGAGGTGCGTCCCTGTTCCGATGACCTCGGCTCGGCTCTACTCTGCCCTGCTGCCTCGACCTCTACGACTCCTCTGCCTCATCCCTGCCCTCCTACTATGTTGCCTCGACCTCGGCCCTCCTCGCCCGACCGCAGATCCAAGACCTAGTGTGTTGCCCAACGCAAGGTATGCAAAATTGCGAATCCTAGCTTGCTCTGCTCTGCTCAATCGAATGTACTAGAGTTTATGCAATTTCTGAGATAAATCAACATCGTGTTCCATTGGTGTAGGAGAGTTATCTAGGGATTGTACAATAACTTGTACAGATCAGTACATATTTGTTTTGCCACCCGTTCGAACAAAACTTTTTCTTAACTGCACAAATGAATTAGAAATAATAAACGGTTTATGCAAAATCTGAGATAAATAAACTACAGTTTATACCTGTTTTACTGGTTTGAGCTTGCTGTTAAATCAATTGGAATCAGGGGGAAAGCTAAAATGAAAAAATGTAATTGCAAACAGGATATGAGGATTCATGCTTGATTTTTCTGGAAGTGATGGTTTTCTGATATTGGACGTTGCAAGCAGGAATTGCTTAAATGGTTTGTCGTGGCGGTCTTGAAAAGGATGAGTTATCCCCAGTTCCAGATATACTGGCCCAGGATATTCATTAGCTTCCCGTGGGGTAAAGCGATATACGAATATATTATAGATTCTGTGCCATATAGAATGTATAGCTTTTGACATGTCTGTTTAACTTTCAGGTGCCTCAGCTTACATGATCCACAAGCTTAAGGATATGCCTCTGTTTAGGAGAAAATGATAGGTACCTAGCTATTACTGTCGAAGGCTAAAGTACTTTGAATGATTATGCTTCACATGACTCTGTGAGGCTGTAAGAGACTTACTACATGAGTGACATTGTTAGTGGATCTTTGATCTTTACCTTCCTATTAGCAGACATACATTTTACTCATATGTTGACATGTAAATATATGTGCCTACATGGTTGTGGTGGAAAAGTAAATAAAATATTTTTTTCTTGGTGGCTGTTTAGTGGATAGTCTAAAATATTGTCTTCTCTTTTTTGCATTTGTCTCTCTTTTTGCATTTATCTGGATTCCTGACTCAGGAAGTGAGCAATGTCGACTCCTGGTGGTTCTAGACTTCTAGCGGATCTCAAGCTGCTGCTGCATCTTAGACTATCAGCTAAATGGCAGAGAATTGTTGGAACTGGATTGTTTGGAATCATCTTCCAGGTAAAGTGATGGTTCTTTGCTATAAACCTTCCGAAGTTTGGTGTTGCATAGCAGAATTTAAAAACTTTGGTGTTGTCCCCTGTCTTGCCTATAGGAGCAGCACAACCAGCAGCTGAACCTGGGACAGATCCAGGACTCTGTCCACCCACAGAGTTGTTCCCTGGGTCGACGCCCTCTGCATTGGTATCATCGTGTGCTTGCCGCACTGCTGGCTGCCCTAGCGGAAATTCAGGTTTTGCCCCCTACTGTTCATGATCCAGCATGCCTTATTGTTCATGATCAGGCACACCCATATTCTGTTATCTTAGTTGCAAACTTATTTGTTCAAATATACTCTGCAATATTCCAGTATGTAATGACTGAGCATACCGTTAAACAATTGGTTAACTATAATTTTGCCGGATCTTTCTGAACTTTCATGCATTATGACTGAAACTGCCAATTGAAATTGTTGAAATTACACTGAGCACCATTCTTTCAGTCTACTCTCATAAAAAAATTACTTTTAGTTTCCATTACCTGTTTGTCTGTATAGGAAAACAATTTAGTTCGTAATCAATGTTATTTAATTTGTAGCTGGATGGTGGAGCAAGGTGTGGAGAGGGCCAGTGTGCGACCGAGCCTAGGTCTTCTTTTCTCATGCAACTAGCTGCTTAGGCTGAATGTTCTCATGAAATTGTAAATTTTGCAGTCTGTGCCAGAGGTAAACTATTTTTGAATGCATGATTTTTATTTGTTGAGATTCGTGTTTCTCATAAATCTGTTATTTGACAGCTCATGAGAGACAAGGTGCTTGTGCAGGTCTGCAGGAATGCGAGTGTAGCCTACTGTATAGCAGCAGTTGTCAAGTTTCAATGTACTTCATGCCTCAGGAGTTTGTAGTATAGCCTTGCGTATAGCAGCAATTGATTCTAAATCAAATCAGGGTATTGTCCTATTGTTTCAGAGTATTCTCAGTTGTATAGATGGATGTGGTTTCCAATTTGCAACTGATAAGTAGTGGAATTTTCCAATCAAAGAAAGCGACAATTTTAATGCCAGTTGCAATTCCTCCTTTTATGAATGAGTTTTCTTTTGATATCCATGTGCATGTCAAATTGTTTGTGCTGATTTGATATTGGTAGCAAAGTCTTTCATGGTTATCTTGGTTTTGGAGGCATTTCTAATAACGCCTCCATTAATGTTTGGAGGCATAGTACAAATTGCCTCTAAAAAGTATTTTAGGCAATCAGAGAATGCCTTTAAATGTTGATATTAAAAGGCATTTTGAAAAAATGCCTCAAAAGACCTTTTACATCCCTATTATAGCCGGCGTTTTTAAAAATGCCTTAAAAGGTCTTTGAAGGCGTTCTGACTATTTTTTGAGGCGTTTGTAAATGCCTTTTATCGAGAGATATGCTGTAGTGAGAGCTCCATATACATTAAGATCCATGTGCTCTTCGGACATAAATAGCTAGGACAACAATAGAGTATCATTTTGAAGCATGGAAATGTTAATTTCCAAGGAATCAGGAAAAACAATGGCGCCAATACATTTGGTATTTGAATCACCAAAAAAATGATGAGATAAAATGAACGAGGCGCACATGAGATATCTGATTACTAATATATAGTACTTATATGCTGTAGGAATTTAATTAATAATAATAATGCGGTGGTTGATGAATTATTTATGTGTTTGCGCTATGGTTCGACGTGTAACCATTGAACTTGTTAGAAGACCACTAGTGCACGACTATAAAAAGCAACGGATGGCATGACAGATGATGAGGCCATGGAGATGGAAACCTACTGTGCTCAGTAGCTTGCTCTGCGTTTCCAGTGTCATATATGCTATATGGCGATGCCTTGCTTGACTAGGCATGGGTGGTATTGGAAATTTAACCACCTATTGTCACCTCAAATGGCGAAGATATGTTGGATCACATTGACAGCATAAGTCTTTTGTATCTAGGATGCTTATCTAGAGTAGTTGGTGGCTGAGCCACCACCCTTATCTTATCACTACTTTACTTATTAGCTCCTAAGTTTCCACTTTATTCCTTTTTTAATTAGCTCTCAAACCTGCCATGGTTATTTGGCTTTTAATGAAATTAAAAACTAGTCTCAAATCTGAGATTTGTGTCCAACACACATTGCTCGATTAGCTTGCATCACACCCTGCTCTACGGTCTCATTGCCAGTTGTTTTGTTGCCCAGTCGACTTTTCATTGGCTGTCTTCCCAACATATATAATAAAGTTTCTGTAGAAGGATAAGGGGCACTTGTAACTGTTAGCAAGACCGAGTGGGAAGATGGGAGGAGATTTAGTGGATGCTGAGAGAGGAGTAGCAACGAAGGGTTGTTCTTGTATTAGCTCATTTGTTTAAACTTACCTTCTTCTCTTTGACAACATCCTCTTGTACGTGGGTGCCATCTAGCATACAACTCCCTCATGACTCCTGAACGCTGGGACTTCCCATTGTGGGCTTCCTGCACTGATCAGTATTAATTCATTGACGAGTTAGCTCCTACCTATATATAGTTTTTAATTGTTATTAATCGCTCCTATGCTCTTACGGATATTTGACGGCCCAGTACTGCAAGATCGATCACCTGTTCGTCATGTATATATCCACTCCACTTTGGGAAGTCAATCACGTGACATGTACACCGTTATGTAGTTGTAGGTGCGCGTGAGGGGTGGGGGAGGGGAGGGTGTTTGAAGCGTGAGTATATTCCTTATATTATATATATATATATATATATATATATATATATAGAGAGAGAGAGAGAGAGAGAGAGAGAGAGAGAGAGAGAGAAAATATGCCCGTGCGTTGCAACGGGTCGTACCATTTCATGCATAATCAGTATGTTTTTAAATTTATCTTGGTATTAAACTCCATATTATGCCAAAACACATATCTAGCTTATCGGTAATGCTACTGCTAATACGTCCGGAAGCCCAATCTGCGCTGGACAGGTGTCACCCGCGCGCGTCCATCGTCCCCACCTAGAATCGGATACGCACTCCCTTTTCCCACCCGGAACCACGATGGCCCACGGGCTTGCATGCGCGCAAGCCGCCTGCCTCCCCAGACTCTTGCATGCTTTTTTTGCATGTAGGTGTGGGCCTCCATGTGCTCATTCCCTTTCCTCAACGAAACGAGTGGCTCTGCTTTTGGTTCCCCACAGTATGAACAGAAAACTCTCACATGCTGCTGTCCTACACTTCTCTCTCTCTCTGTCTACACTAGCGCCTAGGCCTGCTGCTTGCTATCCTATACTTCTCTCTTTATTTACACCAGGTCAACTTGCCCATACTGCATGTTGCATGTACCGTGGGAACTTTTACTGATCAGATTAGCTAGACCGGTTAGGCCACTAGAGTACTATTTAGCATGGGAACACACCTGTGTGCGCATGGTATCGTGCTGTATGGGTTAGTATTTTTTGAATGTGCTTGCTCTGTCCTAAAATAACTAATATTTTCGTTTCTCGAGAAATAACTTAACTAAATATATATTTTTTAAATATTATTATGTGTAGTACATAAGTAGTATCATTGGAAAGATCTTTAACTCCTGTTTTTCAATAAATTTATTTAGGGGATATAAATATTGTTCGCACTTTCTACAATTTAAGTACATGTAGCATAAAAATCTAAAATGACAGTTAATATGAAATGGAGAGAGTATGTTTTTCATCTTTTTGATGTTGCAAGTGTTTTATCTGTATGTTTCATCTGTTGCAGTGGCTATATATATATATATATATATATATATATATATATATATATATATATATATATATATATATATACATATTATTGTAAGAATATGTTTCAAATATATATTGCAAGTGTTTTATCTAAATGTTGCATATGTTACAGTTGATTATACATATATATTGCAAGAATATGTTTCAATGTTTCATTATTTTTAAATATATATTGCAAGTGTTTTATCCGAATGTTGCATATGTTACAAAGGTTATACACGTATATGCAAGTATATGTTCCAAATGTTTCACCTGTTTCACACTTATGTTTCACTTATTTTATCTAAATATTGCATTGGTCTTAAGCATATGTTGTAAGAATATGTTTCAATTATTTTTATTATTTTTAAATATATATTGCAAGTGTTTTATCTCAATGTTGTATATGTTACAGTGGTTATATACGTATGTTGCAAGTATATGTTCTAAAATATTTCACCTTTTGATACTTATATTGCACTTATTTTTATCTAAATATTGCATTGGTCTTAAGCATATGTTGCAAGTATATATTTTAAATGTTTCACTTTATTTCAGTATGTTACAACAGATGTGGTCAGGTCTAAACAACTGAGCACTCTCTTGTCAAAATACATGTACGAATATAGAGCATCAGTGCAGCCCAACACTCAACAGATGCAGAATCAAACGTCTATGCATCACCAGGCATGGTTCCATGGATGAGCATACAACAGGGTCGTCATAGATACACAGAGCTGTGATCCTAAGTCCCAACATATACAGGGTACACGTGTTCTGCTCCCTGGAATCCAGCGAGCGAGCCACCAACTAGCCCGTACAAAGAGGTGGCTAGCTAAGGCCTTGTTTAGATTGCACAAAAAGTAGAAAAATTTTAACTTTGCAACTGTAGTACGTTTTATTTGTATGTGGCAAATATTGTCCAATCGTGGACCAACTAAACTCAAAAGATTCGTCTCATGATGTACAACTAAACTGCGTAATTAGTTATTTTTTTATTTATATTTAATGCTCCATATATGCGGGTTAAAACTTGATGTGAATGGAGAGAGAGTAAAAAAATCTAGAATCTATGGAGGATGGCGCGAAGCAAGAACCCGCCTTTGCCTGCAGTGTCGTACGTGAGCGTAATTTTTAGGAGTAAACTGATAGTGACATGCGACCGGATGGGTCATGGTGCGCTGCTGCCTGGTACTGTCCTGCAGACATCTACTGCACGTACACTGCTTGCACGTTAAGTCCGTGACTGTCTCTTTGCATCGAAGAACGTGCGTTGGCCCTTTCTCTCATACAGCTGGCAGGCCCATACACATGTGCAGCAGCAGCAGGACACGAGGTGCAGCATAGCAGACGCGCAGGCACTATGCACGGGCGTCCGGACGGGATGCGCGTCCGGACGTCCGGGCGCTGGTCAATCCGCTAACTTATGTATAAGTAGGTACGGGAGATACTATCAAACATTGCAATTACTATCTTTGAATTCAAATTGAACTCCATAGCACGTTATTTTGAAATTGTTAGTCATCCGAGTTTTTTGGCCCAGGCACCTCGGTGGCCCGTGACTCAGTGCCATTGCGGCCCCGTGCAGTTGCCTGCAGGGCCTGCACATTGGCAGCCTTATTTTTCTTTTATGTTTGATTGATTTATTATTGACTGTTTTATGGTCAATTTGGGTTCATGTGTTATCATAAGGAATCTTTGAGGTGATATGGAGTTAATAGTTTATCCATGACGTTCAAGTTCGAGTTTGGTATTTTTACACTGCTTTCCTTCCACATAAATTATAGCTCATTAATTAGATATATATAATTAATTAATTATTATAGAGGTATAAACATATAAATATAGATTATTTTGAATACTTATGTTCCTTTCTAAGATTAATACTTGTGTTCCTTTAATAACGGTATAATTTTATAGCACACAAGAAGCAGTACAAATGAATATTTTTGGTGAACAAAATACAAGACATAATAAATCTTGGGTTGGCCAGCTGGTAAACGTTGGGCCTTTTGGCGTAGCCCACGAATCTGTGCCAGGTTTCTTCAATACGATTAATAGCAAGCACACGTCCAGGTTTCTAAAATCAATTGACGATGCATAGCCGCCACTCGCCCACGAAAGAACGAAGACTCACCTGCTTAGCCGGTCGCTGCGCCTGCTCTCGCTCCCTCGCATGTGCCAGGGCGGCTCCCTAGCACCAACACAGCTTGCCAGCGCTGCTCTTACTTGCCCTCGCGGCCATCGCTCCCTCGCGCTCCTCCATTGGTGAGCGCAGTGTCCCTGCTCCTCCTCTCCTCCATTTGTGGGTGCGATCTGTGCTCCTCTCTTCCATTGGTTGGCGGATCGGGCCTGACCAAGCACGTGAAGACAAAAAAAAAAGGGCGAGTGCAGAGGCGACGGCACAGGCGGACCTGGCTAGCGGCGTGGGCGCCCTGGTGGTGCCGTGCGGAACGGGTCTTCAAATCTTTCGCCTGAGCCCACAATCTGATGGCTATCTATTTTCTATGAACTTTTTAGTTTGATTTTTTGTTGGTGCATCACATAATTTATGGTGGTTATTGTTTTTCTCGAATTGTATCTCTGTTTGTATTCGACTTCGATTGAATTACTGGTGAGATTTCATCGCAAGGTTGCCTGAGGCATGAGCCGACTGTGTTTATGGGACGGGAACATTTTTCTCCCACAGGCGAATAGAAGTTTCTTTTCTTCCTGTCTTTGTTGCGACCGATTTTTGAATTCTTCTTTCCTTTTATAATTTCTATAATACTTCTACATGGATTCAACGACAATCATAGGAATCTCAAAGAGATTAGGTGACTCAGTCTAATTTAGGGAAAGCCGAGCCCAACTAGGAAAACGATTACACTGGACATGCATGACGCGCTGTTATTACTTTTTTCTGGCTGGACGAAAACAATTGCTGGACGAAAAATTGTTGAAAAAAATTGGCTGAAAGTTTTGCCTCTTTATTATTGGGTATAGATATAGATATAAAATTATATTCAATGGACTATAGATACATCCATATAAACTCTACCTGCAAATTGGTAAGTGTTAGGTACACCTCTAAACCTCTTTAGTTCAAGTATTTATACAACTTCTCTAAATTTTTTTAAAAAGTAGTATAAATATTTGAACTAATAAGATTTAGATGTGCACCTAAAGGCTTCATTGCTTGAAGCTGGAGTAGTAATCAAGACATGTACGGCACGATATCTTACGAGGAGAGCATTAATACTGCTATATTGTACTACTACCTGACACTTTCGTATGGAAATGAATAAAGGCGGACCCGTGAGTTTATTAAAGAAAAGATAGGTCAAAAACACTTTACCCATTAATCTCGGTGCACCACATTCGTTTTTATATGTCACCATGGTTGCTGGTATTTCAGAAAATAACCAATGATTAGCATCTGCTACATTTAGAGGTAACTAATAATATATATAAGCTAGCTCTTCCTCGTTGTATTCTCCAATTCCCAGGAAAACTAATATAAGCTAGCTCTCACTACTTCAAAATTATATTCTATATTGTTGTTACAGCTATTAAGTCTGAAAATCACGAGGATCTTAATACATGGGGAACTCTTTGTATGAACTCTTTGTATTCATCATACAAAGTACATTTTGTTCATGAAAAGAAAGATGTTTTTGAAAAGGGAATATATTAAATATTGCAGCTTCTGCATCGATAAATGTGTATAGCTGTTCCTTATTACAAGCACTTTATCTCTAAATGACAATCCAAGGAATCACAAAAATAAAGGTTTGAGTCATAATTTGAGCAAAAGTTATAATAAGAGAATACTAAAAAATAATCCTATTGCTAAATCTCCAGCCGTGCCGTGCAAACACTTGAAACGCGATTGTCTCAATGGCCCTACACCCCATCTTTATTGAGTGGCGAAGCTCCTCTTTTTGAAGAAGAGACAAAAAGAAAGATGACTAACTAAGAACTTGATTTTCAATCTGCGGAATACTCACGCTTCAAACACGCCCACCAAAGATGTAGCCTAGATATTACCCTAAATTAGCTGTGTTAGTCTCAGCTAGTTGGCTAACAACTAGTTGAAGACTTGGCTGAAAAAATATGCCATCTAGCCTCCTGTTAGATTAAGCATTAGTGCACAAACCATTTCTCTTGACATTAGTGTTTCATTTCTACTGACGATTTCTCTTTAGAACAGCCTATAGAAATCGGCCCTATTTCTACAGGCGGTTCTCTTAAGGAACCGTCAGTAGAAATCGATTTCTACTGGCGGTTTCTTAAGAATTCCGCCAGTAAAAATAATTTGAAATTAATTTTTTTGAGTTTTTCAAACTTTCTCGGATGGAGAAACTCCTAAAATAAAAGTTATAGATCTTGAAAAGTTATGAAACTTTATAGTTGACAACTTTTTTATTTAAAATCATCTTTTTATGGAAAACTACGAATGAATTTTTCAAATTTGAAATTCAAATTTTGCAAATGACCTCGAATGGAAAAACACTCTAAATGAAAGCTGTAGATCTTGAAAAGTTATGAAACTTTGTAGTTGAACATTTTTTCATTCGAATTCATTTGGACCCTCAAATATTCAATGTTCCGTCGGATTTGTATAATACGTGGGGAACAAAAATGAGATGTAGACAAAAGTGAGTGTGTGGTGCAGTGGTAAGGGAGGGATCACGCGATACTGAGGTCGTCGTGGGTTTGAATCCCACCGGCCGCGTAGCACAGGCGCGATTTTACGCCAAAAAATGCCGCGTAGCACAGGCGGGCGGGTGCCTCCCCCGGTTCAAAAAATATTTTTTGTCTTTTTAAAAATATTTTTTGCTATTTTTTGGGTGTTTTTTGGGCAACAATTTCTACAGGAGGTTCCTTAATAGAACCGCATGTAAAAATCGATTTCTACTGGCGGTTCTCAAACAACCGCCAGTGGAAATGGCCGATTTCTACTGGCCTCCTGTACTGCCGGTTCCGAAAAACATCAGTAGAAATGCGTTTGGAACCATACAGGCCTTTTCTGTACTAGTGAAGGTTATGTCTGACAATATTAGTATACACACTCAAAGATGCCAAAGTCATCTCTCACGCGTCGTTGGTGCTACACCCAGAAACAACACTTCATCGGAGACCTAGTTGCCGACCCACCACCGATAGCGCCATCATTGTCCTGTGTGCAACCTACCATGACAGTGGCGGAGCCAGAGCTGAACGAAAGAGGTGGCTGGATGCCCGGATCAGGAGATTTGCCTAGAACTTCTCTTTGTTTCTTGGCTAAAAATTTGCTAAGAGTGCTGATCAATTGAATAGGAAAATAGGTTTCATCGACTAGAGATCAAATATCCAAGAAACGGAAACGTTATGCTCATATAAGCTGCCCATCTTAAAAACCTAATCATTTGAATGCTTGTGCTTGTTCTGTTTGAATGAATTCCTAGCTAGACACGTCAGAGAGGAAGCGGGCACTGACATTGGCATTAGGACCTCGGTAACTTTTTCACGCAGTCGTGTTGGCTATAGAATTGAGTAGTAATAAATAACTACTGCATGCAGGCTTCCGCCATAGGATATGGCCACGGGCTTTAGAAAATTTAGTCAAGGGGGCGCACTACAAGAAATCTGGGCTTCTATAACGACTATCAGATGACAGACCACCACCTATCTGTCATAACCAGACATTGTTAGACGACTGTGCACAGGATGACAACTGTCTATGACCAAACTCTGTCTTTATCATAAATACCATCACAGTATACTTTACATAAGCTTTAGATGACAGATCGGTGACAATAGTTGATTGTCATAAAAATATATAAGTATTCTTTAAAAAATATTATGTTATTCTATACTCCCTCCATTTCAAAAAATATCATTTTTTACTTCAAGACATTGTGTTTGATCATTCATCTTATTAAAAAAAATTTATATAAATACCATCTATCTTTTTATGACTCATTGTATCATTAGAGATATACTACTTTAATAATAATTTATTTATTTTATATTGTGTATAAATTTTTTGAATAAAATAAATAGTCAAACGTAGTGTCTAAAAGTTTAAAACAATATTTTTCTAGAACCAAGAGAGTACAGAGTTAAAATTAAGAAAGATTGAAAAATATTACGCATAATAATAACTAGGAATCAAAATAGGCATCACCTAGATCGAAATGGATTGCACGAACTAGCACAAATGACTTTTGCTCAAACGAATTGCAGCTTTGCCCAGACAAACGCTTATAGTATAGCACGGACACGGCTCCGGGCTTCAGACCCGCTTGGCTCCACGCCGCTCTGCCTCCTTTTCCGTGTGACGTCCGATCGGTCCCGCACGCCTGTATTTCTTGAGCGACGCCGACAGGTAGGCTCCAGCTGAACGACGTGGCATAGCCGAAAACACCAATTTCTCACGCGCCTCAACTTTGCCGAAAACCACCTAACGCGCGCCTCAGTTTGAAACTCGCGGCGGCAAGATCGATGGCCCCACCTGCCGTTTTTCCCAAGCAGAAAAAAGGCCAAACGCGCGCCAAATCCAAATCCCGCACCCTACCGCCGCCTGTTTTGGCGGAAACCATCGCCGTGATCCTACCGAATAATAACGAAAAAAAAGATGCAAAAAAGGCAATCGAACTCACCACCGCAAGAATATATAATATATAATATAAATATAAATAAAGACAGGTGACGCCACTGAGCTAATTAGGTCATACTCTTGTATATAAAAAATGTAGTACACGGATACGTCAACCACTCATGGACTTCATAAAAAATGGTATATAATTTTTTTTCATTGAGCACTTATAGTTGGAGTCATAGGTCAGCCCCTCACTGAGGAACATGTCATCAAGTAAATAGACAAGGTCACGAAGCTGCCTTAAAATTATCTTTTATACTCTAATTTTTATATGCAATATCGACATGTATGTCAATGTTTAGGAATTTCAAAAATTTAGAGCTAATTTACCACTTTCTATAGTTTAAATTGATTTTCATGTGCTTATCCAAAGTAATTCCAAATTAAACAGTACATACCTTCAATACGATTGGAAAAATTCATAAATACATATAACTAAACTCATACATCGCCAATTGCACGAGCATGCGGTTGTGGTGGTCCTTCCTCTTCCGTCGAGAGCAGCATTGCCTCACCGCGCCGTGCCATGCCACCGTTCGTGAGGAGCTGGAGGTCGCTGAAGTTGAGGACGCCAAAGCGGGGATGGACCTACCCATGCTACCAACCGCCGCACCAAACAAGTGCCAAGGATGGACCTACCAAGCCATGTTGCTTGAGTCACCGCGCGCCCTCAAGCGAGAAGCCAGCGGCCACCCACACGTGAAGTCGTCTAGGACACTAAGAGTAATAAGAAATCTACAGTAACATGATCACCAAGTGCTCAAGAGAGACCACCCTACAGCCGGCCAACAAAGCTTAAATAGACACCTGAACAAGATAGAGTTGTTACACTCAAAGGGGTGCTGATTGCGTGTGGACCGAACGCGCCACGGGTGGCCGGACACATCCGATCCACGAATTGACGCCACGTATCCACTGATTTCAACCTCATTCGCTCAAACTCCACAACTATCAAAAGTCCCCATGTTGTTAAAGTTGCACCAGACAGGCCTGGTCCACTGACCGAACGCGCCTGGCCAAGTTCGCTCCCAACGCGGGCGCTATGGAGCCAATTTGCTCGGAGTTATACATAAAATTTGTTAGAAAATTTTTCGAACTTGCATGACAACATGTTTCTGGTGTATAATCTTTTCATAAAAAATTCAAATAATTTTGACATAGTGATATCATACATTATTCACAAATGGACACATCACTCACATAGTTGGTTGATACTATATGAGAGATGTCTCATCGGTGAACAATATATAGATCCACTTGGTTAAAATGATTTGAAAATTTTATGTCAAGCTTATACACCCATGTTATGTATCCATGCCAAATTTTTAGAATTTTTAGACCAATTTATGATATTATTGTTTTTTGTTGGAGCCATTGAAAGATAAGTCTAAGTAATCCCCAACAAAAAATACTTAGTCTTTCATCAATTCTTAGGATCTGATCATAAGTGGAGCATGTCTTATTACGTAATATTTTTTTTTTAATGTTTAGATATTGTTTGGTATGTCGTGTAGTTTAAGTAGGAATTACTTTATGAAACTGTCTAGAAAATCACTTAATTCTTAGAAAATAATAAATCATCTCCAAAATATTTGAAAATTGTACGTAACAACTTATATGTTGACTATTTCATGTGTGAAATATTTTTGGGGGTAGAAAGTAGTTTGACATGAGTGTTACTTCACAAATATGAATTAATTACTTAAAATAAAAAAATACTAAATAGTAAAGGGTCTAGGGAACTCAATTCAGCCCAAACATTGAAATTGGCAGAGCCCACTTTAAAACTACCTCGTTTGGACTGTTGGATCAAAATAGACGGCTGTGATGCACCCGAAGCCTTATAAATATGTAGTCACCCTGTAGAAACCCTAACCCTTACCCTCACCTCACTTCCCCTCCAGAGAGAGATGCACACGTAGGATGGTAGGAGGCCGCCAGCCTAGATGCGGCCAAGGGCGGTGCAGAGGAGGCCGTCTTGGCCCGATCCTCCCAAGAGCGGCGTCGAGGAGACTTGCCAGGCCACGATCCGGCCAGCACGGAGGAGGGCGTCCGGCCTCGGTCCGTCAAATGGCGGCACGGAGTAGGGTGACCAGCCTCGATCCGGCAAACGGCGGCGCGGAGTGCTGCCCGTCTTGATCCGGTGAAGGGCAGCGGCAGTAGGGCTGCTCGCCTCGATCCGGTGAAGAACGGCATGGAGGAGGCCTCCCTGCCTCGATCCGGCCAACGACAGCACGGAGGAGGCCTTTCTGTCTTGATTCGGCGTTCCTCTTGGAGCTGCTCCCAGGTGCTCATACATCTCCATTGACGACTTGTTGTTCATTTACCGCGTTGAGCTCCCAGTGTCTGTGTCTTGGATTTGAGTGGATCTGGGCTGAGCTGATTAAAAAAAATGGTGTCTTATGCAGGAACCTGGTGATGACCGTCGACAAGAGGTAGTTCCATCAAGCTCGTCAGCATGGTATGTCTATGAGGTACCACATGCCATCCGGTCGATTGCTCAAGGTATATCTCGCGTCGCGTCTACTAGATCCGAATAGTAGGAAGCTAGGCTTGGTGCTACGGCTGGCGGATCTAGTGGTGTGTGTGCGGTGTGTGTGTGTGTGTGTGTGTGTGTGTGTTAGTGCTAACAGATTGTTTGCCTGTGAGCCGCAATGAATTTTCTTGAAGTGTCCATTTAAGCAGATAACTTCTAGTTATGTACTACTTTCCACTGCAACAGTAGGCTTCTATAGTTATGTACTAAGATAGGCACATGTAAACAGATAGTTGCTGTACTAATGCTGAAAATGATGCTTGAAATGTTAAACCTTCCGGACTTGCAGATCTGGTGGTATAAGTAATGTGCTCGATGGAATGACCTATATTTTTATGCTGGTACATGTCTGTTCTGAGATATATTAAAGCTAGTAATTCTTCAAATAACATAGAAGGATATTCTGAGACTATCACCCATAATCCTTCAAGTAATATATGTGCCTGTAAAAGTTCTTTGAATAATTATGATAAAACTGGGTTTGGTATACTGCACTTCTATTTACAGCAGCTGTTTGGTTTAACATCTCTTTACAGCAGCTAACCTGCTTAGTAAACTCCAGTTGTGTGTCTGAGTTAACCAGGGGTTGGATTAGTTCAGTAAATGGACTGCAGTTCTGCATGCTTTGGTAAACTTCATTATTTATTATTGTTGGTCGGATAGTGCATCCTAGCTTTGATTCTCATGCAGTCCATTTGTAGCTTTGAAGTAGTGTTGGGTTCTGTTTTGGCTAGTTCATTGCTGATTCTAACAATGTAGGGTTCGTTTGCTATTACTAATCTGCACAGAAAAGTATGGTGATCATATCTAGAAACTTGTTATTGCAAAATTTAACAATTATATCTGATTGTTTCCTGCTGGGCTGTTGGTTTGGTTTTTTAAAAGAACTGCTCTGTGATTTCTTTTTAGATTCATCTCGTACGGAGTGAAGGTTGAAGGTGCCCTGCATGGAGCTCCCCTGGCTATGCAGTACTCGTAAATCTCGATCGCCACTGGCTGCTGGCGGGTACTTTTGTTGCTGGAACGCTTCTACTGGCTAATGTAGTGGCTTGTACTTTTTGTGGAGGGGGTGGTTCGTTTGTGTAGTTTAATTTAATTTGCTGGCTGGAATGTTTGTGGTGTATGGAACATATATTCTGGAACGTGCTTTTGTATGGGCTGGAATATTATTTATGGCTGAAATATATTTTGTTGAATGGGCTGGTTATTATAATTGAGTAATTGCTTATGTGGTTGTTTATTGGGCCCTCCCTACAGTATCGGCTTGAATTGTAATGTTGTGATGTATTGAAAAAAGAAACAGCAATTTGTAGCTGGGCTGAAAAACATGTGGGCCAATTGGGTGATTGTAAATGGAAACAAAAAAAAAAAAAAAAAGCCCATGCTATTTGGCCTGAATATGAATTGCCGTGTCACTCGCCATGTCATCTGCCATGTAACATATGCCATGGCACTATACACGTGGCGCTATTTTGTTCAATATGCTGTGACAAGTTTAGTGCTGTCATACGTTAGTGACAAGCGAAATATTGTCACTGCATCAATGATGATGTCCTCTGGTGGTCACAGAAGCTGTTTAGTGACCCATCTTCTGTGACGATAGCTAGTTCATCACTGTAAGCAGACAGTGACAGGAAAAAGGCTGTTATCGTCATAATCTAACTGTCACAGAAGCCCAGACTTCTTGTAGTGGCGCCATGGCCACCTGTGGCCTCCATGTAGCTCCGCCGTTGGCCGTGATTGCAGAGTTTCTCCATTACTGTGCTTGTTTTCACACCTGCCCCACCAACCCACCTTGACCCATAGCTCTTCTGGTACTTTAGGCAACTTAACCCTATTTCACACCTGTGCAGCACGGTTAGCAAGGATCCATGGGTCATCTTTATAACCTACTTTACTTAGATCAAGAACTCTAAACCTATGACTATCCACTATGACATGTTTATCCTCAACCCATTGGCATCGACACACTAATGTCTGAAATGTTCCATAGTGCAGTTCCCATATGTCCTCAATGAAGCTAAAGTATATATGGATTTCCTTATTTTCATTTATGGCCTCGCACCGAACACCGCTATTTTGTGTCATGTTTTTTTTTGTCTCTAGCAATGGTACAAAATGTGAAACCACTAATGTCATAGGTGTGCCATGTAGTGATTGACCTGATGGTCCAACTGCCAACTGCTTGATAGTTAGTTGCTCAATTGTTTCCCCATCTGGAATATTTTGATCCATTAGCCATGTGGTGAATCAATGCTTGTGTTCATTCATTACCCAAGCTTCAGTTTACCCCTAGTTTTGATCGCGTAGCTCTTGCATATGTTGGTCGATCAAAGGCTCCATTATCGATATTTGATGTAGGATACTATGATGTGCTTCGAGGACAATATGGTAGTCCGAAGGGATAAATGATTTTCATCCCATCCTACCACATCCATGTAGCCCGCCCTCATGTCGAGACAGAGGCAAACCTATTGCAATTTGATCTTTTAGGCAACTTCCACATAATGGAGCAGCGGATTCAATGGCCTCTTCGGTAGTGTACCCCTCTATCATGGCTGCCTCAGGACAAGCATGAGTGGATACATAGGAATTTAGTATTGACATGAAACGCTCATACGTCCACATCTCATGCAAATACATAGGACCCAGTGTCTTTATTTGAGGCACCAAATGCACCGCAAGATGTACCATTATATCAAAGAATGATGGCGGCAAACACATCTCAAGCTGTGACACTGTCTCCACTGTGAATTCTTAAAGAGACTCCAACTCATCATGGTCGATTACCTTCTATGATATTTTGTTGAAAAAGAAGCACAACCTTGTGATTGCCATCTTTAAAAACACTGGATTTATAGCCCTGATGGCAATAGGTAGAAAAGTTGTCAGTATTACATGGCAATCATGTGCATTGTAGTTGGTAAGTGTAAGGTCTTTTATCGAAACAATGGATCTTAGATTGGAGCAGAAACCGGCTAGAACTCTTAATTTCTTCAACCACACATAAATCGCTTCTTTCTCATCTGCGTTCAGGTTGTAGCTTGCTGCCGGGAGGTGGTACTTTCCATTTTTCTGAAGAACCCGATGAAGCTCATATTTTATGTCTAAATTTACCATGTCCAGATGTGACTTTAGTCCATCCTTTGTTTTGCCCTTCATATCCAGCAAGGTGCCAATGATGCTTTTAAACACATTCTTCTAAACGTGCATACCATCGATTGCGTGTCGTACGTCAAGGTCTTTACAGTATGGCAAATACTTGAAAAAAATTAACATCTTCTTGAATGTAGCCCCTGGAGTTGGCTTGACATCCTTTCTAGTTTTTCCATCTATTGTCTTTTTTCTAAAAGCAAACTTGATGTTTTTAACTATCTCAAACACTCTGTGATCTTTACTATTACCCGATGGAGCAGTAGACTTTAGTTCATTTGAATTGTCAAAGTATCTATCTATCTTTCGCAAGCGGTACCTGTGTCCTTTTGATAAGAAACGCCGGTGCCTCATGTACACTAGCTTGTTGGATGCATTGAGGGACATATAAAAAATTTCATCTAGGCATACTACACAACCAACCTTTCCCTTGAATTGGCCTGACAATACAAAGAGAGCAGGATAATCATTGATCGTAACAAAAATAATTGCTCTCAGAGTGAATGACTCTTTCCTGTATTCATCCAACATGTCAACACCTGTGTCCCACAAAGTTTTTATTTTCTCCATCAAGGGCTCCAAGAATACATCCATGTCAACACCAGGTTATGTAGGTCTAGAAATAAGAATGGTTAGCAAAAGATATTTGCGCTTCTGCAACAGGTGTGGAGGAAGGTTGTAGATAGTGAGGATCACTGGCAACGTGCTGTGCTTGCTACTCCTTTCGGCAAAGGGATTCATTCCATCAGTACATAGTACAAACCTAACATTTATTGCATCCTTAGCAAATTCTAGGTGATCATCATTGAATTTTTTCCATTGTTTGCCATCAGCTTGATGTCGAAGCTTTCCATCATTTTTGTGCTTATCAGAAGCATGCAGGTCATAAGCTCTGTATCTTCTTGGTTAGCGAACAAACACCTCAATCGATCAACCACCAGATGGTACCACATCACTATAGTAGAAACTCTTCTCTGTGTAAAATAATCTACTTCTTTTTTTTCTTTATTGCTTGGTTTTGAACCCTGTTTGGTCTTCTTTATCTTCTTTCCTTTGGAAACTGAAGTTGCATTCTGTTTTTGTAGATAGTCTTTTTCGTCTTGTACCGACTTGCACCACAGTTTGGACACTTGTCTAAGTCTTTGTAATCACCTCGATATAGGATATAATAATTTCTGCACGCGTGGATCTTCTGTACACTGTTTGCAGGCATTTTGTTCTCTTTTCGAAGCATATCTCTGAGAGTACTCAATAATGCATCGAAGCTAGCATCGGATCATCCATATCTAGCTTTTAACATCAATAACTTAAATACAGACCGTAACGTCGTGAACTCCTTGGTACAACCCTTAGTCTTATCGTAGAATGGCTCTATAGCTGTCTTCTTTAAGGCCTCCATACCTTTTATGAAGAACATTGATAGATCCGTATGACGACGCAATAGTGCAGCCATGAGTTCTGCGTCTTCAAACCCTTCATCATCAATATTTGGCATAACATGTTCATTCTGCTAGGGACAATCATGTTGTGTCTCATGCACGAACTGGCATCCGTCGTCAACAAGTATATCGGGGCCATTGGTGTCGATGTTCGCAGGGTTTATAGCTGGATATGGTGCAGAGCTACCCTCTCCATGTTTTGTCCAAATCAAGTAATCCTTCATAAATCCTCGGCAGACCAGATGAGAAAATATTGTTTGTGCATCATCAAAGACCGCAATATTTTTGCAGTCTACGCAAGGACAAGGTATGTGCTTCATCTGGATTCTCCATGCGTGCATCTTAGCGGCATCTATAAATATTGACCTCTAGTATGTATGATGGATCTACTCTTGATAAATTATACATCCAAAATAACCTCTCCATCGGTTACCTATATATATAACGAATTGGATAATCAACAATCTCTTTTTTAAAATAGAAATAAAAACCTCACACTTGTATATTTCCAAAATATAGATCTCGAGACTAGGTTCTCTAAGTACGAGAAAGGCGTAGTAATTAATTAATCAAACGTACAAATTAATTTGACTCTACTAATCAATTAAACATAACTACTTAAGTAAAACACTACTTTGGTTAAACCGTATTAAACATAACTAATTAATTGAAGAAAACCATAGTAATTAATTAAACAAGCCTATTAGTAGTTATATCATACTTCTTGTACTTCTTAAATACATACAACTAAATAAGTAATAAAAAGGGAATTAACTAAACAAGAATAATTAATAAAATTAAATTTAATGACAATGAACCATAACAATTAAATAAAAAACAATCTTCAATTTCTTCTCTCTAAAAAAACCTATACATGCATGACATATTAAATATATAGAGAAGAATAAACTCTAATTGAGAAACAATCATAGCAAAGGCTAGGAGAGAACTAAAAAAATCTATCTTGAACCACCACATCTAAGCAAATAGAGAAGAAACCCTAGATTTTTCCCTCTCACTCATGGTGAAACCCTAGATCCAAAAAGTGGCTAAAATGGAGCAATATTGGTTAAAATGATGCAAGAGGGGCATAAACTAACCTTTTCTAGTAACCAACTTCCAAGAATTGAAGATCAAAACCTCCCCCTTGTATTTTAGAAAAACTGGACCTCCAAATCGCCAACAATATAATGTTGGCCTCGAGTTACTGTGCTGGTCGGGGAGGAAGAAGGGGTATTTATAGCAGACCTAACACTGGCGGGTGGCTTACCAAACCGCCAGTGAAAACAGGTTTCACTGGCGGTTGGCTAAGCCAACCACCAGTGTTAATGGCCCCATTAACACTAGGCGGTTGTCCTAGCCAGCCGCCAGTGTAAATGGTCATTATCACTGGCGGCTGGCTAAGACAACCGCTAGTGTTAATTGGGCCATTAACACTGGCGGTTGCCAACCGCCAGTGATAACCGGTTTTCACTGACGGTTCTAAAGCTGGCTTCATTTTTTTAACACTGGCGTCCTTTAAACCGAACCGCCTGTACAAATAGAACCCTAGCGCCAAAAGAAATCATTTTCACCGACGTGCTTTGCCTTCTGCAGCTGGCTTCATTTTTTTCCACATTCAGCGGCCTGTCCGGAAGTGACGTTTAAACAGGTCGAGGCACCACGCCGATCTCGGGCCTTGTTTAGATGGAGGTTGGAAAGAGAAAAGTCCTGTAGCACTTCGTTTGTTTGTGGTAAATATTGTCAATTGTGGTCCAACTAGGCTCAAAAGATTTGCCTTCAACCCAACTATGTAATTAGTTATTTTTTTTTATTTATATTTAATGCTATTTACATGTGGGAAACAATTTATGAGAGGAGAGAAAAGTCCTATAGCACTTCGTTTGTTTGGGTAAATATTGTTCAATCCCCCAACTTGAAGATCCTCTTCCACATTTAGCGAACAACTGTGTAATTAGCCTGTTTTTATTTATATTTAATACATTTATATGTGGGAAACAATTTCAGGAGACAGGTCGAAAAACTTGCACCAACTAAACAATCCTCATTATCACAAATTCTCTGACACCTCCCATGCCTAGCCTAGGTGTGTGTATGTGCAACATACCAGTATGGGAGGATGTTTCGTTTCGCTGATTATGTTTCGTTTCGGTGATGGAGACACAACTCTTTCTTCGTGCAAGCTACACAAGGCTTATATTGCCTTCAAGGAGGATCACATGCAATGACTAAATAATGTCAAGCACCACCTTGCTACTAGCACGGGCGGCGGCTGGTGGCTATATATGCCTGGTCAGGTCAGCACCTTTAGGAAAACCAAACTCTCTTGCGATCGAAACCACGGCCGGTTGGCACAGGTGACGTGAAAAGCAATAAATGGTACCTGCCACCTGTCAGGATACATATGCCAACCGGTGAAGGAGCGGCGGGGGACGGCGAGAGGTTAATGTCAGGATACATATATCCAAGCAAAAAATATATATTTCATATTTGATATCTCATGAAAATATATTTTTAAATGAAGAAACTCAAAAGTATAAAATTATAGATCGCATTGTGAGTTACAACTTTTGCATAAAAGTATATATCTTTATGCATCACTTGTATAAAGTGAAGTTGTGTTGCTAGCGGACATAAAAAAAGGTATAATTGGCTGCTAGACACCGTTATTCATGACAAAGCCATAAGGCTATATATTCGCATGGTACGTTAAAATTTTCCAGTACCCATCCACGACAGCTTTAAAGTACAAAAACTGCCGCACCGATGTCCCGTAAATGATCTGGTACAAAAGCGTATCCGAGAGTCCTAGCGGGATATAGGACGTGCGCAACTAGCGCCTGCATGCCTGCATGTGAGAGAGAGACGCCTGCATGCGAGAGAGCAGGAGAGAGGAGAGAGAGCGTGGGCCCCACTTTTTTCTTGTAACAAAAAAATGTTATAACTCACAAATCAAAAGACCAAATTAAATTCCAATTACACTATTAAATTCGTTTCAATAAATTTTTCAAAACTAGATCTCACATGGATATATTTAGATAAAATGATAAGTGGGCTACATAGTGGATAGAGAATGATATAGAGGATGGATGGATGCGTGAGAAATAAGTATAGAGGAAAGAATCTTGATGATTAGATGTATAGAGGATAAAAATAGAGGATCATGAGTGCAGATAGTCTAAATCGGTGAGATCTTTAAATGAGTCACAACTGGTCTGAGGGTAGTAGGTATGGGACTAGGAGGCATTTGGAATTTAGTTGCTGCATCCATATTTGAATGGGAAGCACACAAGTTAGGCCTTGTTTAGATGAAAAGTGTTGGAAAAAGTTGCAACTGTCCAAATATTGTCCAATCGTGGGAGGATTAAAAGATTCGGCATTTACAACAAAACTGTGTAATTAGTTATTTTTCACTAACATTTAATGCTCCATATATACGGGTAGAAATTGATGTGATGGAGAGAGAGTGGAAAAAACCAAGTAAACAAGGCCTTAGCATGCTCTGGTCAGTGACTTCTCTGCTATGTCCTGCTTCTACCTGTTTTCCTACTTCCTCGCTCTGCGTCTGTACCAGTGAGACATTCCATGCCGCACACCATGGACTACAGCTCCATCCATCTGTAGCCAGTAGGTGATTGGCTACCTCACATTTGCAGCAGTAAAATCCGAAATGAATAAGAAGTATTTACATTATTATCCCACCAATATATGTACAATTTCATACACAGCGAGTCCACCACATTACAATCTTAGTTCTCAGCTAGAACAGAAAAACAATTGAAGGAACAGGGACAGACATTGCGACTTGTGTGCACCTCAGTTGTGAACGTATAGGGTTCAAGCATAAAGCCGTCTCAGCATTTGATTTGAGGTTGCATGAAACGGTGCCCTTCAGTAAAGAAATCAATGGTAAAAAAATATCATGATTAAAAGTTGATTCATAACACAGCCTTCGATTACCATGTCCTCACAGACACTGCAGAATAGTGCACTTTTGATTAGGGTCTTGTTTATTTGGTGAATCGAGTTTCATCAGATCATGATTTTCTGATAAGCTGTGATCTAAAGGTGCTTGGCCCTGTTGATTTATTGCTCATAGATTTTTCTATCCCAAGCGTAAACTTAAATGACATGATGTACACCCCTGAGTTTGATGAACATTATTTATTAATTGAATACTAGCTCAAGGCAATTATGGTAACATTTTTTGTTAAATAGAAAGTTGTACAACTAGAAACTATTTGCGTCATTTTATATCAGTATCACATGAAACCATCTCGACATCAAATTGGATTACATATTTATAAATATATAAAATACGATTGTGTGTGATCCTCAGCTTTTGTCACCTACGCCAGCGTCATCCCTATTTGAGTCTTCTTCCATGGATCACTGTCGCTATGTAGAATCACTACTCGTCTGCTATATATAGCTCGGTCCACCTCATGCGAGTGGGTGGGCCGTTGGGGTGCACCACGAGTAGGTACGCTAGTGATACAGAGGTGCAAGTCGTGGGGTGCACCAGGAGTAGGTAGGCTAGCGATACAGCGCTGCGCATACTTTTCTCCTTTCGACCCCCTTAGTCTCTGGTACAAAAACACGAAATGCAGTGCAAGCAGTTCGTGACTTTTCTCCTTTCGACCCTCTTAGACAATCTTCTCTGTTGGACTCCTGACAATCGAAAATAATCAATGGCGTTTGAATGGGATTGTTGGTTTTTTTTTTCATGTAGAATATGATTTTAAGCTGTCCCACAAGCACGCCCAGATCAAGTAACGTTAGAACATCCAAATAGAAAACTGTTGCCACAGTCATAAGGAGTAGTACAAGGAGAAGATACACACTTAGCATGCAGCTCTTCATCAGTTGTACACTTGTACTGCAGGGAGGCATCTAGGCATACATATAAATAATAAAGGGTATTTGCTTTTATCTTTGAAGCTTTCTCCAAGCACCTCGACAGTTAAAGGTAATACTAATGCTGTGATCTACAAATTAGAAGTCGACATCATTTTGTGTGCTTACTTTTATATTCTGCCAGTTGCCAGATTGCTCAGGCATTACTTGAAGTATTGCAGTGCAGCTCTCAAGAAGACTACAAAGTAAAAATGCAGACATGTGCACGGCATGATGGATCGATTTTCCAAGTCGTGCGAGCGTCACACCAACGCAAGGATACCAATGAAAGGATATTGGCCTAGGAGGTGTCAGAAATTTTATTATCTCCCAGATCCAGTTTCACTGTTCTAGCACTATAACTCATCTTGCTTTCTTAGCATGCAAATCAGAGATTATATATTACTAGAAGTATGGATAGGTGTTAGTGTCACATACAATCCCTACTTCGTCGCTCTGTCCCCGTGCTAGTAATTCATTCCACACCGCACAAACTTGGAGTCCTGCTTCAATGCTTCATCCATCTGCAGATGATTGGCCAGACGCTCGGAAATATATCTGTAGCATTATATTTTTGAGCTTTGCTACGGTGGTTGGAGTGGAGAATCTGGTATTTTAGGTACTTTCGATTTTGATTGTGGTATTTGCATGCTATTAATATCTACAACCTAATTAGTGGATTAAAATTACTTTATTCGGAGCATAGTAGAGATTTCTCTTTTTGGTAGTTTATTGTTCACTCCCATTTGCCTGCAAGTGCAATTGATTCATTGTCAGACTGAGAAGTCCACCTTGTCCAGGCCAGTGTTGACGAAGATGGGTGTCGTGTCACTATATGTTGTAGGTGGCGGTTATTTCTCTGGTTCCTTTCTAAAAATATGGGATGTGATCTCTCGAGAATCATAAATAATTCAAGTGTGCAATCCAAAGTGGAGGAATGGAAATCCAGAAGTTTCCAATTAATATTCTTTTGAAAAATTGTCAACATTATCCAGAAATGTACATACAGTTTGATAGAGTCCATCCTAATCCCAAATCTTATTTCTCAACTAGAACAGAAAAAACAATTAAAGGGACTGGGACAGACAGTGCAAGGTTTCCCTTTAATAAAGAGATCAATATAATGGTGAAAAGTATCACGATTAAAAGCTGATTCGTAACACAGCCTGCGATTACCTTGTCCTCTCAGATAATGTAGAATAGGGCACTCACTATGCCAGAAAAACACATCAATGATGCACATAGGAAGTCATCTGTGGATCTCTAATGTGAAAAGATCAGTGGTGCCCTTTTACGCATCACTGATTTGAGCTATCAGCGACATGTCTAGTCAAAATGTGTCACTGATGTGAGTTAGCAACTAGGCATATCAGTCATGTCTAATCAAAACTTTATCGTCATTTCGGTTTTCCTTCCCTGTTGTTGTGAACTGGTTTTGGTCATACCAGGTGTGTGTGCCTTTAGGCAAAGTGTTGTAATAATTGGCCTATATGAACTATCCTATATTTAAAAACAAGGTCGTAGAATACAAGATTTTATATCATCTCAACATTGGGATTTCTTTTCAGGTCCCAAAATGGTTCGGGCATGCATTCTGATCTGACGTCAAAGATCGACAGAGGACACAAATCCATATATACGCATTCAGACATTTCATCCATTATTGACAATGCAACCAAAGCCAATTGATGTGCATGTGTGCACCACTAAGGGCAGATCAGTTAGGCCTCAATATTACCCTAAATTAGCTGGTATTAGTCTCAGCTAGTTGGCTAACAGCTAATTGAAGACTTGGCTTAAAAAAAAAATGCCATGTAGCCTCCTGTTAGGTTAAGGTTATGTCTGACAATATTGGTATACGCACTCAAAGATGTCAAAGTCATCTCTCACGCATCGTTGGTGCTACACCCGGAAACAACACTTCATCGAAGACCAAGTTGCCGACCTACCAGATTGCTGGGCTTCTCCGGGGCATTTGAAGTGGAGCCAAAGGGTGGCCCTGCGCTCTGGTGGTGCACCTGGGCCTGTTTGATTTCTTGGGCCAACCATCGGACCAAGTCAGCTGTGTGCAAAACTACTTCTCTCTCTTGGCTCTGGGGAAACAAATCTTATCTCCGTTTCTGGGCGGCCAGGCTTGCTTCAGCACTCACGAGCGGCACGGGGTCACCTCCCGGCTGGGTGAAGTGCTCACCATACCACGCACAGCTCCCTTCCTTCTTTGTCTACTAGGACACGGCGAAGGTGGCCTTCGTCACCGACGTCGGCACCGCTTCACTTCACGCTCGTGTGATGCTGCTGCTCGCATCGAAACACGATGAGCCGATGAGGTCGCGCTGCTGCTCAGCGGTGGCGAGGTGGCCCGTGACATCTCGTGCCCCGTCGTGCCCGCGCCGGCGTCGGTGGCCACCTGAGCGGTAGTGGATTCGGCGTGCTGTCGCGCAGGTATGGCCTCTCCGTCGATAATGACCTCGGCGGCGTGATGGTGGACGCGTGGGAGGAGGTTGCGGAACAGGAGCAACATGAGGAAGGACCTCTTCTGGGCCATCCAAGGTGGCGGCAGCGTGAGATCTTCGATGTCGTCATGTTCTAGAAGGTGCAGCCAAGGCCGTCACCATGTTCAGCCTTTGTTGGTCGAGGAACAAGGCCACCGTCGACCTCATAACCAAGTGGGCAAGCTCTTTCCGTGCTCATCCAGAACCAGCAGGCGAACTTCGTCGCCCTGTTCCTCGGCTGGTACGGCAGCCTCGTCGACACCATGCAAGGTCACTTCTTGCCATCGTTCGAGTGTGTTCTTGCGAATTAGCGATTTGGTGACGCAAATCGTGAGGACGAAGTGCGTTCTTGTAAATAACTTCCTTGACATCATTGCTCTCTGCATGAACGTGCCCAGATGTGGCCGGCCGTGAGCACGTGCACGTGGTGAGCAGCCGCGCTGCGCCGCTACCCATGGCATCTGACGCTCCAGCTCCATCTCCATCTATCTCCGGCGTCCGAGGAGAGGATTGGAGGAGTCTTGCGCGGCGAGCAGCAGCCTAAAGATGCTGTGACCGATGCGTCCCTAGTTCGACATGCATGTGTTCGACGAAATGACTGAGAAAAAAGAGCAGAGGAAGGATGAGTGGTAAAGCTACCTCTTTCTAGATGCAAGGTACCCATATCCAATATACATTCACAACATAGTCCTTAATCAACCTGGCTCATTTGATCCATTAAATCAAACAAAAGCACTTGTCCTCTCTATGCCTGGCTGTGGTTGGCCTAAGCCTGGCTGATGGGCCGAGCCACCCTTGCGTTCCACATCAAACATCTCGTCCATTACTGTGCTTCTTTTCACACCTGCCCCACAAACCCACTTCGATCCATAGCTCATCTGGCACTTTAGGCAACCTAACCCTACCCAAAAAAGAATTTGATGAACCTGCCCTAAACCGCCACATTGTTCCTTTCAACCCACTGATCTCCTACGGGTTCACCTGTTCACCTGTACACTGTGAGCTTAATGCCGCGTGAAACGGACACCGCAGCCGAGCACACCACAGTTCCTGGGCCGCCACCCAGGAGTCAACTCAAGCCACCACGCTGATCCCATGATCAGAAATTTCCTGACACCTCCGATGCCTAGCCTAGGTGTGTGACGCTGCAACAAATCGGACCTATTGGATGCTTCCCCTTTTTTTCTTGAAAAAATAAATCTTCCTTTTTTTAGCCAGCGGCACACGGCTCATTGCCCATTCTGCAGCTGCCTCTTATATATAGATATATAGCCTGGCGTTTGTGCATTTTATTTGTAGTCTCGGGTCACAGGACCATGGCACTTCCACTTCTTCAAGGAGGATCACATGCAAAGACTAAATAATATCTGACATCACCTGACTACTTAATATGGAGTACCAAAAAGTAATCACTGTATATAAATTTCGTCAAGCCAAATTCGTTATGATGCAGAAATACGTATTATAGATAGATATTTCCCGTCTCGGAGATGTGGCGCTGTTACCTTGTTCTACTACCAATTTTTCAAGCTGTTTGTGAAACGAGGGAGTGGGACACAGGGACAGGGACATCATGCCTATCAACAGGGTGTGGCGCTGTAACCTCATCCCTAAGACCCTAACAATGCCCTTTTTCCACTTGGGTTAGTTACAACACCATCCGAATTATAGGCAGGTATGTGCGTGTGGCTGGGCTGTTTGAATACCAACGGTTAATTATATTGTTAGCCAACTAAAAATTAGCTAAAATAAGTTTCAGCTAAATTTTAGCAAAGCCTATGACTAGTTGTTATAGGTAGTTTGACTTAATTTTTAGCCCTAACTAATTACTATAGTCCTCTTTGATCCAAATAAACCTAATTAAATGTGCTGTATCTGGTGATGCCAAATAATTCATTAATACTTTAACAGTCTGTTCAGTTAGGGGTTGACCATGCATCCAGTATCAAGTGGACCTGCTTGAAACAAAAATTTGTTCATTAGGCACTTTTTCCAATGCAATTTGGTTCTCAAA
>JADLZL010006090.1:0-58053 GCA_015844335.1 Chrysopogon serrulatus | reverse complement strand
CAAGCCGGCCTGAACGTAGTTTAGTCATATCATTGTCTTTGTTTGCTGGCTGCTCTCTTCCTGAACAAAGCTACTACTGATAGTTTAGCCATATCATTCTTGTTTTCTGGCTGCTGTCCTCGGGTACTGAATTACTGATCAGTAAGTAGATTGAACACAGGCCGAGACATTTCAGTGTGCTCGGAGCCCACAAGACAAAAGCTGCATCGCCCAGAATTTAAGTCTGCATAACTTCGACGTAATGTGAAAAAATATTTAATTATCGCATTATTCTAGCTGAAGTTATTAATTATATATATACTATGGCTCGGGCGCTTGGCCAATGCTGTTTTGCCATTTCACGTAATATAACTGAGTAAGCAATGAAACAATATGATCGACAACACGCTGGATCGTCAGCAAAGAAAGAAAGAACGAACGAGGACTACACAAATACAAACACAATCCTAGTAGAAAAGCACGCACTACTTGCGTAATTGCAAGAAGGCCTGCATTGCTTCGCCTACGACGATGACCGATCGTCTTCCGGCAATGGTGGCAGCATCAAATTTGCTGGACAGGACGACAGAGCTGAATCAAGAAGAGGCTTCTTCTTCAGTGCAGGCGGTCTCCACGGGCGACGACGCGGCCGCTTTCGGGTGCACCTTCTTCTTCAGGAGCCCGAACAGCCCTCCTCCCCTGCTGCTGCCGCCGCTCGCGGCCTTCTTCTCCGCGGAGCCCTGCTTGTTGCTTTTCTCCTCCTCGGCCGCCTCCATGCGCCGGAGCTTCTCCTTGTAGGCGTTCTTGAGCACGTACGCCTCCACGAAGTCTCCTCCCATCATGGACGCCATCGTCGCGGTGTCTTCTTGTTAGCAAGCTGTCTTCCCTCCTCCGATCCGGATGCTCTGCTCAAATAAAAAGGTCCCTGAAACTGCTCTGCTGCGAGCTGGCTTTCTCCGTGACTTGTGCGAGCTGTCTTGAGCAGTTGAGCTGCGTCCCGCTGCTTTTATAGGCCCAGGCTACTAGGGCGGTGATCGGCCGGAGCAAGGGGCCGTAGAGCCGTAGACTTGGCACGCAAGCTGAAAGCTAGGAAAACTGGCAGAGTGAAAGGGAATCTCGGTTGCTTGGGCTGCGCGGAAGCTATCGTCGTCCTCGATCGTCCGCGTGCTGAAAACGAGCTGCGCTGCCGAAACCCCCAACCCGAATTTCCGCGATGTCACGGGTGACGCACCGGCGCCGGCCCAAACAAAAGTCTCCCGTGCAACGCCCACGGTCGTCGGTCCGCGCTACAGTCCATCACCGAGACCGCGACGCGATGCGGAGGGCCGGAGGCAGGGCGGGATGGCGGTAGGATCTTGCGCGTGCCGCGAGTGGATCCCCGTGCACGGGGCGTCAGCCGCGCGATCGCGACGGGGCAACGGGGAGGAAGCCGGATGGGGTTTCGTTCGGGGGTCAAGGTCACCGTCACCGGTGGTGGTAGTCGTAGTCCCAGCAAGCATGTGTGACTGACTGTGAGTTTCGGGGGCAAATTGTGCGGTGCCAGCCGGTGAGAGTTGGTCGGAGATGGGTTCAGTGGAGGCACGGCCACGGAGAAAGAAACTTTGTGGAAGCCGCTCGGCGACCGTTGCTCGTCTCTGCTTTTTTTTTTTTTTTCTACCTTTTTGGCTGCCGCCGCCTGCTGCTGCCCGTGTGGACTTGTTCGTTATCGAACGCGCTGCCGGCCCAAAGCGTCAAAAGTGCATCTGACTTTTTTTTGTTCATCACGAGTGCAAAGTAATGATATCCTCCGTCCAAGATATATTTAATTCTGAAGTCTAACTGAATTTATAGAAAAAAATCCCCAATATCAATGACACCAAAATATTATCACTGTAGATACATCTATTTGGAATCATAATTGTTACTATTTTCAGTTATTTGAATTCAGGATAGTTTTTTTTTTGGAAAAAAAATTCATCCAAAGGTCAGTACATATACGGTCTTGTAACAACCTCCAGCCTTTTGGTTGACGTGGCACGTAGCTTAAGGACAGTTTGAGTTGAGGTGATTCTAAGAAGGTGATTTTTTTTTTATGTGGGAGGGGAAAGTAATTGATTTTGGCATGCACCTAATGGAACATGCATGACCGCTAAATATTCCAAGAGAGAGTTCCTCTCTACGTCACTAAAGGAAGTCATTTTGATGTTGTCTAAGTCAAATATTTTAACTTTTGACTACAAATAAAATCTTTTGGTTGCGTTTCAAAATATGAAAGTAATGTAAATAGATTGTGTAAATGTCCAAAAGAACTTCTTTTAGAGACGTGGAGGGAGCAGGTGTTAAGATCCAAAGGGAATTAGGGGTACTTCAAGCATGGTGCCTTGTCCTCTGCAAAATCGATGGCGAGTGGGAACCATCCAAAGAAATCCCACCCAATCCATCATGCCTATGCCATGCCACCAATCCATCATGTTGTTTTGTTTGGTAGAGTAATACCATAACTCTACATGACCAAATGGAATAGTCTAGCACAATACAACTCGAGCCCAATTAGACGTGACACAATATATAGCATTAGACCTGCATGACACGAGAAGCGAGCCATGATGTGTTGTGCCCATTCATGGGCACACTCCAAGGTTTAGGTAGGGCACACGAATCTTGATGTCGTGGCCTCGAGATTGAAAGAGGAATAGCTAGGTCATTGATAGTAGATGATACACAATAGATCTAGAGGGAATCGACCTTCAGTATCTTGTCTAGGGATAGTCAGTGTTGACGATCTCTTGTCATATCATATCATGGGGCTACAAACAGAGGGCGTAAGGAGCGGTAGA
Organism: Chrysopogon serrulatus; assembly: GCA_015844335.1. Classification (NCBI taxonomy): domain Eukaryota; kingdom Viridiplantae; phylum Streptophyta; class Magnoliopsida; order Poales; family Poaceae; genus Chrysopogon; species Chrysopogon serrulatus. The sequence continues at coordinate 55,258 of JADLZL010006090.1, read as the reverse complement.
GGAGATGGAAGGGAGTGAAGATGCTTAGGGTGTATTTGACAACGAGAAACATTTCAAATTCTTCAGCAGAATAACTATAATCATTGCCAACCACCACAAAGATAAATATTTCAAATTTTTAGTAGAATCGCTACCAAACACCAAAAATAGAAACGTCACAGGAAGAATCACTTGGAATCGATTCATTTTTATACTGGCCCAAAGAAACGCTCAAAACATAGTTTCTCTTGCAACCTAGCTAAATGACTTCATGAGGTGATTCTGATTAATAAGAAAATATTTCTAAAGGCAATTTAGATCCAAAATGTTTCTACGAGAATCCGGTATACCAAACGTACCTTGCAATAGGTCTCTATCTCTATGGGAGAGGGGGCTGGGGGCTAGCAGGAAAATGGAAGTAGGGTGGTGTAGCTATGAAGGGAAGAAGGGGGAGCGGCGATTGAGGGTTTTTTAAGTGGGGCTGCGGGGGTGAGCAGGGGCTACCTACAAGCCCACCTGGCGTGTCCCAACAATGGCCCAAGCACGGCATGCCTCATGGGCCGGGCTAGCAGAAGCACGTTTTGAGCGTGCCATGCGTGGACTAGGCCAAATTCTGGGCTGCACGAGTCTTTTGGCCACAGTCCACGATTACCTCTAATCTATAACTCCTATATTTTTAAACCCTCTCTAACTTATTCTCTTGATTCTGATTGGTTGGAAGCTCAAAAATAATGTCATCATCGGAGGAGTTACCTCCACTTTTATTTATCTCACACTAGCTATTTTTTAAAAATAGAAAAAAAATCCTCACCTAAACCAAGTATTGTAATTAAAATCCTATTGCACCATGGTTTTCAAAACTCTTCAAAACAAGACTGAATATTTTCTAACTTTTTTGCAAAAATTTAAACCGTTTCTTGGTTTGTAAAAAAAAACCTAGCAAACAAAATATCACATGGATTACATGTGGTCCTCAAAATATGCGTATAGATGAGATTTGGGTGATGCCCAGTTCAAATAATCTATACCATGTCAATGGATACTTTCCATTGACCTTTTATATATGTATCTTTAATTCATAATTTTGACCATTATAAACTTTTTATATTTTTTACTTTATACCCGCAGCAACGTGCGGGACATCCTACTAGTATATATAAGCTCTGCTGACAAGTAATTCAATACGTAGATGAAGACCTAGGTTGCCTAGGGCTTCGTGACTCTTCCGGCGGCCGGCCGTGGGAGGATCTCAGCTCCACTTGATCGCTCGGGCTGACTATATGGGGTTGCCTTGCGCAGCTGCCCGGCCTTGACAGGAAGGTGGAGGACCAACGGGCGGGTGTAGATCACGCTGCGGTGGCTGTATCGGTGTCCGGATAGCAGCGGTTAGGCTGCTGACTTTGAAGGATTTCAGCGCCGCTTTTCTTGCTTTGAGGTGGAATCCAATAATGGAGGTGATGTTTCAATCTGTGGAAAAGAGTTTGTTCGTGATCCAGGTGTCCTGTTTGAGAGATTGGAAAAACGTAATGGCAAAAGGGGCGGGCTCCCCCGAGGAGTGCCGCCATCTCCAATGAGTTGCCTAAGCTAGAACTGTCATGGCCTTGGCAACGCCGCGACAGTGAAGGACCTTCGCGAGCTAGCGAGGCGTTTTGTCCCATCAGTGCTCTGTGTACAGGAAACTCAAGTGCACAAGGCACGGGTGGAGAATCTGAAAAGCACTCTAGGTTTTGATCACGCTTTTGCTATGAGCAGTACAGGTCGTAGCGGCGGCCTGGGTATCTTTTGGAACAATAATATTCGAGTGGAACTATTACCATACTCACAATATCACATTGATGTTATTCTTACAGAGGGTGATAACGAGCCCTGGAGATTAACGTGTGTGTATGGGGAGGCACAGTTAAGCGAGCGACATAAGACGTGGAGTTTGCTTAAATTCATTAAGTCATCATCCTCACTACCATGGGTTTGCATTGGTGATTTTAATGAGGTTTTACATCAATCGGAGCACGTTGGTGTTCAAGAAAGGAGCAGAGCTCAGATTGAGGGGTTCCGAGAGATGGTTGATGTATGCGGCCTCAATGACCTCGGTTTTGAGGGCTGCAGTTGGACTTTCGAAAAGAAGGTAGCGGGAGGTTCTTACTATCGTGTCCGCCTAGACCGTGGACTGGCCACAACAGATTGGTGCAGCAGGTTTCCGTGTGCAAAAGTCAAACACTTGGCTGCGGCAGCTTCTGATCATGGGCGGATCCTCCTGGAGTGGAGACCGGTGGTTCATAGGAGACGACAGGGGAAACGTGTCAGATATGAGCAAATGTGGGAGACACACTCGGAATTTTCAAGCATGCTAGCAGAGTCCTGGCAGCTAGAAGGCGAGGCAAAATCTTTGAGCGAACTGCAGGAGAAGCTGAAAGGCATGTCCGAGCATTTGTCTAGTTGGGAGCGCACAACCTTCGGCCAAGTGCAACATGAGCGCGGAATCTAAACAAGAGGCTCGAGGATATGCAGTCGGATCCAGGACGGTTGGGCCCTTCCCAGCCGGAACTAAAGCTGGTTGAACGAATTCAAGAGCTCAACCATCATGAAGAAATTATGTGGAGGCAAAGATCTCGAATTATGTGGCTGACAGCCGGTGACAAGAACACCCGTTTCTTCCATCTAAGGGCAAACCAAAGAAGGAGGAGAAATAAAATCTTTCGGCTAAAAAAAATCAGATGGGCAATTTACTGAGATTGATCTTGAGCTTCGTACGATTGTCACCAATTTCTATAGCAACTTGTTTGCTTCTGAGGGTACAAACAATATGGAAGAGGTGCTCTCTACTGTTCCAAAAGGCAACAGCTGACATGAACAGGATCCTACTTGATCCCTACAAGGAGGAGGAGGTCAAGGACGCTTTATTCCAAATGTTTCCGACAAAGGCACCGGGTCCCGATGGTTTCCCGGCGCACTTTTTTCAGCGACATTGGGAGCTTTGTGGGAAGGAAGTCACGGCCATAGTGCTGAAGCTCCTGAATGGAGAGGAGGACCCAACGGGCATCAATGAGACTTTAATCGTTTGATCCCCAAAGTGGCTAGCCCAGAGGAAATTGGACAGTTTCGACCCATAAGCCAATGCAATGTTATCTATAAAATTGCATCCAAGGTGTTGGCGAATAGGTTGAAGATTTTCTTGTCAGAAATTATTTTAGAGGACCAATCGGCTTTTGTTCCAGGCCGCCTCATTACTGACAATATTATTTCTTCTTATGAGTGCCTGCATTTTATGAAGCGGAAAACGAGCGACTGATCAGAGATATTGTGCTTTAAAGTTGGACATGAAAAAGGCATATGATCGAGTCGAATGGGTGTATCTCAACGCCATAATGCGCCGATTAGGCTTCCATCATCGTTGGGTTGACACAATTATGAGGTTTGTCCGATCGGTTTCATTTTCAGTTCTATTTAATGGTGATAAGCCGGAGAGTTTCAGACCGATTCGCGGTATACGACAAGGAGACCCAATTTCTCCCTACTTGTTCCTTCTAGCAGCAGAGGGCATTTCGTGCCTATTAAAATCAAGAATTCAGCCATCAGAGCTCAAAGGTATTACGGTGGCACCATCGGCTCCGATGGTGAGTCATCTCCTCTTCGCAGATGACAACCTGCTGTTTTTTCGAGCAAATCGGGAGAATGCTTTGTTGATCAAGGCGGTCCTACAAACATATTGTTCAGTGTCAGGTCAAAGGATTAATATGGAGAAATCCTCCATACATTTCGCTAAGGGTGTTAGGCAGCAATGTCGTGATGTCATTAAGGGTGAGCTGGAGGTTAATAATGAGGCTTTGAGTGAGAAATATCTTGGTATGCCTTCAGATGTTGGGACTGCTTCCAATGGTGCCTTCAAATATTTAAAGGACCGGGTTTGGAGCAGGGTTGAGGGGTGGATGGAGCAGTGCTTGTCTGCGGGCGGCAAGGAGATCTTGATTAAAGCAGTGGCACAAGCTGTTCCCACCTACTCTATGTCTTGTTTTAGACTGCCAAAGGGGCTCTGCGAGCATTTGACTAGCTTGATGAGGAACTTTTGTTGGGGCTGTAGATATGGTAAGAGGAAACCATGTTGGGTAGCCTGGGACCAAATGATCAAGCCTAAATCTATCAATGGTCTAGGTTTTCTAGACATGGAGTTGTTCAATCTAGCTTTGCTAGCTAAGCAAGCTTGGAGAATACTACAGGAACCAGCCTCCTTGAGTGCTAGAATTCTTAAAGGTGTTTACTACCCAGGGGGCGGGATTTTCTAGAGGCCGATCTTGGTTCCTCCCCGTCACGTATTTGGCGTTCTATCATCGATGGGCGTGAGGTGCTAAAGGAGGGATTGATAAGAAGAATAGGCACAGGAGAAACGACGGCAATTTGGACGGTGAATTGGCTACCTTTAGAGAGCTTACGCCGCCCCATCAGGTTGGATAAACCAAACCCTCCTCGGATGGTTAGTGAATTAACTAATCAGGCTGAGATGGTATGGAAATATGACATGCTGGAGTTCTTCACACCTCTTGACGCAATGACAATTACCAACATACCTCTCTGTACAAGAAGGCAGGAGGACTTCTGGGCATGGCACTTTGACAAACGGGGCAGCTTCTCGGTACACTCAGCGTATCATATGTTGGTCCGTCGATGAGAGCAGCACGACGCAGCCGATGAAGCATATTGCAAGCCGGTCAGATCACCGGACTGATTCAAAGGAATGGATGTCATTGTGGAAGATGAGGGTCCCCCCAAAGATTCGCATTTTTCTCCGGCGATTAGCGAAGCACTCGCTGCCGACCGGAGACGTGCTTCACCATAGGAAGATGGCACAAAGCAGCGCCTGCTTTTTCTGTGGAATGGAGGACTCATGGAGACACTCTTTACTAGAATGTAACATGTCGAGATGCATTTGGGCACTGGAGAAGGAAGAGACAGTGGAGCTATTGAGTGGAATTCTTGAGAATGACGCTAAGTCATGGTTAGCGATCATGGCGGAAATTCTACCACAGGAAGAAATTGCTAGAGTAGCGATCACACTGTGGGCTATTTGGTTTGCACGATGAAAGGCAATCTATGAGGATGTTTACCAAAGCCCTCTGTCGACGCATAATTTTGTGGATAGGCTTGTGTTGGAGCTAGGGGAGGGGAAGCAAGCACAGCGGCCCCAGGCTCAGGTGCACCAGAGTAGGCCAACATGGATTGCACCCCCCTCAGGCGTTGTTAAAATCAATGTTGACGCGGCATTATCCAAAAACACATCCACGGCTTCGGCGGCAGCAATAGCAAGAGATAAGGATGGCCGATTTTTGGGAGCCTCGGCACTGGTCCTTGGGGAATTGTCGACCCAGAGGTGATGGAATCGATTGCATGCAGAGAGGGGATGGCTCTTGCTTCAGATCTAAGTGCTGACAGTTTCAAGTTAGCCAGTGATTGTCTAAATGTTGTGAAGAGTATCCAACAAGGAGACCTCGGAGTCTATGGACAGATTATCCAGGAGATCAATGCGAGGAAGACAGCTTTTAGATGTGTCGAGTTTGTACATGAGCATAGGGAATCAAATGTCGATGCTCATAGGATAGCTCGTAGTTCGATCCATGCCGAGTTAGGACGGCATGTATGGTTCTTAAATCCACCTGATGGTGTTTGTAATATGTAAGATCATCCTAGATGATAAAGAGGGTGGTATTGCTAAAAAAATATATAAGCTCTGCTAAAAAAAAAACCCTCTAATATATAAGCAATAAAATTCCCCTAAAAAGCAATAAAATTATTTGCCCAGATAATTATAATTATGGTTGATTGGTTGGAGTCCAGAACTCCAGATGGCCTCAGCGCTACCATTTGTCACTGAATTAGTAGGTATTGCCATTAAACAAGTCAACTAACAATTCAAAGAATAAACATTTCTGATTACAAAGCCATTAATTAATAAGTGAATAGAAAATGATACATCATACATATAACTTTGGACCATCTTTTTTGGTGGTGTGCTTGAGAGAAAGAAAAAAGAACAATAATATTAGTGATGTTACATATACGTACCAGCGAAGGTACAGATTACATGTATAGAGGTTTCTCAGAGTTGACGGGGCTTTCTTGTTATTTTGAGTTCCAGAATCAATCAATATTTACCTTAAGGCTTAAGCCAGACTTTTGATGCCTAACGGTATAAGCGTTTCGTAATCACTCTTATTGCGCCCTTCTGTGCTGCTGTAAATATACTTTGAGTGGCTCTTCTCTAGGAGCTTGATAATATGCGCCTCCAGATCCTCATCTTTGTTGCACTTCCGAATGGTATTGCTTTTGCCATTTGAGATAATGATGACCTCCTCTTTGTACGTTGCAAGCAGATTGGCTACAACAGCGTTCATCCTGTACTTGTTCAGAGCCACTTCTGCTTTCTGAACTAGTATGTCTGAATCCGTCTCCAGCTGCATGCCATTTATTTAAAAGAAGTTGGGTAAAGGGTTGTAATATTGATTAGAAACATAACTCCAAAAAATATTGAGTATGCGTTCAGCGTGAGATACTTTCTCTGCCGTGGTGTCACCATTCTACAGACAAAACTCACCTTGAAGGATACGCAGAAGGCCAAGGGGGCCCATTGGTTTCGCAGTACTGTAAGCATTTTTGGAACCTGACTGAGTCTCATATCCAGTGGGCCTCCGGCTGACTGAATCTTATGTTTTGCCTGCACAAAAATAAAGTTCCCTATGAATCATGTTTTGCAGTAAACCATGATAAAACAATGCTAGATGAAGCGCTTAACACAATCAGACAGTAAATATCTTACTGTAAATCATACCATACTATCCCATGGAACATAAAAGTCAGATACAGCTGCAGCGAGATAGAACATCCCGTGGAGACCCACAGAGCTTATAGATGTAGCCACCATCTTCAGTAACTGTATTCAAGTGTCATGCGACGATGTTCAAATTACCTTACCCCCATGTGACTCAAAGAAATAAAGCAAATGTGCAAGACCTGAAGATATTCAAAAATCGTGGTGAATGGGAGTTTCAGCAGAGAGCCTCCTTCAATAGCCTGCGAGAAGTTCACCTCTCAGCCAAAGGTCATCTGCACATTATTATGCCACAGTCGAGTACCCGGTTCAAATGTTATACCTTGCGATAATCCCCAATTGCTTTCTTCACCACCGTTGCTTGGGACTCGACCACTGATTAAACAAATATATCAGATTTTAACACAGTACGGAGGTGATTTTATACTTCTCTTTTCATCTGTGCTAGAAGCGGTAAATTACCAACCTTGAACCTTCAAATCTGCTGTGACATCAAAGAACTCGAGAAACGAATCATCAGGCAGGAACCTAGAGAAAGGTTGGCAACTTCCTCTGCATTGATGCACAACATAATGTATTTTATGTGAAGAATAATCCTTTTTGCAGTATGTGGATTCTGAACAGCTGAGAAAACTGAAAGAGGAATAGTAGAAGTTGTTGGATTATTTTGCAAGGGAGCAGCTGCTATAGCTTTGTGGATTACCGCCGATGGATGAAAATGACAGCATAACCAGCCTCTAAGAAATACCTGTATCACCAGAAATAAAAACTGAAATGAGTACTTGAGAGTACTTACTATTCATCAAAAGTGCAGTGTACACGCTTACAGGCCAAGCTTATAATGAGTAGAGTACCTAGTCACTATGCCCATCAATGTAGAGCATTTAGGATCTAAGTAAAATTAGATGTGTTGTGGCAAGGGAAATTTATTTTATGATCGTGGTTGAACGGAGCGTCTGGTATGTGTTGAAACAGAGTATGGGAAAACCAGTCATCATCATGGCGCAGCAGAGCACGAAGAGCAACTGAAGAGGTGAGGTGAGCGCAAAAGAAAATTTACTCGGTGGACGCAGCGCCGCGGTGGCCGGAGCTGAAGTTGTCGATGTAGCGCACGCACCGCTGCTCCAGCGGCACCGTCGTCCCGCCCGACGTGACGCAAACGATCCGCCGCCGCCCGCCGCCCTCTGCGCGCACATTGCAAAACAGGGCGCACGGGTTAGCTATAGCTAGCGCGCGGCGAAAGGCTCATCGCCCCCCACACAGTCACACACAGCCCCTCAGGTGTTCGACGGAAAGGCCCGCGCGCGTTCCGCGGCGGGCGGGACGTTGTCCATGCAGGGTAGCGCCGCCGGGCCGGGGCGGGGGCTACCTGATGAGGCGACCGAATTTCGCGCGATGAACTCCTCCAGGTTGGCGGCGACAGCGCTGGCGTCGCGCAGCGGCGGCGAGGTGGCGAAGAAGGATTCCGGATCTTCCGCTGCGACCATTGTGGTGGTGTGGTGTGGGGGTTCACTCCTCACTCGCGAGGTTCGATGATGGAACGACGGGAATGAGAGGAGAGTATTTAAAGGAGAGGAAACCTACCTTGATGGCTGTTTGCTGAATCCACGATTAGAGGTTTGTGCAGGTCTGTTTAGAAATTAGAATTGCTCACTCAAGTTAACAACTAGAACTAGGCTATTCATTCAATGGAGACCTGGTGTCCGAGTTTTGAATCTTGGACACTAGGCTACTCATTCAAGCAGACGAACGGGTGGATTAATTCTAGTCCACACTCTAATTAACAACTACAGTACGTACGTAACTAGTAGCACACTACTCCATCCAGTCCAGTTTATAAAACATTTCACACACGTTGAAAGTTAGTTTATAATTTTGAAATTCAGCCAACAATTTTTAAACTATTGCAATAGTTTAAATTATTGTTCCATCATCGAACCTGTTCCCTCAAAAAAAAAAAATTAAACTATTGCAATACAAACTACTACTCTGCTCCATCCGAAATATAAGTTATTATTACAGCTTGCAACAACTATGATATATCAATCAAAGAGTTGCAATTTACATATATTCCTTTGCTTCCAGGATGGTCCATCTTGACTCCGACCTATTGCCCTATCGTTATCGTTCGTTTCTAGTGTAGCCACCAGTCTAGCTGAATCAGACTCCAAAATTGGTCGGTCTCGAATATCACTATGAGACCAAGCGCAAACATATAGCGCATCAACTCCTTCGTCCGCTGATGCGCTTCGAAAGAGGACGCACCACTCTGAGAGGACAACTTCACCCTCACGATTCCTAACGATCAACCCTACTCTTGGGGATCATTGCCAACCTTCGGCTTCTGCATTTTGTTTTCTGTAGGCCCATACGTGCAGCACTTGGCCTTACCTTTGGGTCCAGGGATTTCGGTTGTCGAACCTGCAAAAGTGCGTCTCGGTAATTTGACAGAAAAAAAAAGATCAAGTCTTCTATTATACTGGCCTGTTTACTTCCACGGGATTGAACCACAAAAATGATTTCTAACTGGATTTATTGCCAGAATAATTCTAGCTAGAAACGGATCAATCTGATGGAAATGAACCGAGACCTAGCCGGGCCACATGATGAGTGGCGTTGTTGTGTACAGTCCACGCTCGCCAGAAGATGAGCGTGATTAGTTCACCTTGCTCCTGTGTGCAGGCGTGCAGCGATCCAGGAGCACAAGGAACGAATCCGGGTACATGGCCATCATGACCAAATATGAAGATTATTGACATGGAAAGTCTCCAGTAATTAGAATTTAGCAATCTGTAAATGCGAGGAGTATGTTTTCTTAGCTAAAGTAATAAAATCAACAGACGAGCCGTTTTCCGTTTTATGAGGGTGATGGCCTGATGGGGATGTGTCGTGCTTGGCCTGCCATTACTTACGTACGTACGGTGCTTGCCTTGAGTGCCGCTCAACACTGGAAACCAACCACCATTAACTCAGTACTTAAACTGATGTCTGATGCTAGGACGCTAGATGCTACCTAATAGGGTGGGGATAGATCATAGATGGACGGTTAATCGCGCGGGGCCCCTGCTGCCTGCCTGCATGATCCATGGCGCCGTCGTCGTCTTCTTCTTGGATAGATTTGGCTGCTGGTACCACCGGACATGCATGTATGCACGCGCACGCGAGGTGGCGCCGTGCCATTTGCTGGCTCGGGGAGTTTTTCCTTAGGCAGGGGCCGGACCAACCTAGCTATTTAAGCGACGCACCTTGTGTTACATTATTACATCAAGATTAAGAGCCTGCGTTTCTGGTTGAGCAAAAGTAGTAGTAGTTCCCTTCCAAGCAAGAACAACTAACACACGCCTGCATCCATCATTTCCTGGCTTAGGTGTAACACATTAGTGCGACGCGGTGGTACACGTACGACGACGTACGTGGCCTTGGCTGGCTGGGTATCATTATTACAGGGAACGGCTGGGAACAATCGTCATCCAGGTGATGAATCATGCATCAGCGTATATATATATATATATATATACGTCCTGTGGTCGTCATCAGGAGGAGGAGTGTCCAATTATGTGTTCGATCTGGGCTTCTGGCCTGTCCAATTATGCGTTCGATCGATCTGTGGTCGTCGTCATCAGGTTCAGGTGACGAAAGAACCATGCGCCCGCATGTGGCAGGCTACCTACGGGCCGGGGAGGGAAGATCCAACAGCATGCGTATGACAGTATTTCGTTTCGTTCAGCATGATGATGATGATGATATGAAAACTGGATTTCCCTTTCGAATATAAAAACTGGAATTGGTTCAGCATGATGTAAAACTGGACAGCATTCGTCCAAGGCTTCATTCAGAGCTAGGTTGTCTGTCAAATTATTATTTAAACATGTTCCGGGCTCTGTAAATTACGTACTCCCCGCGCGTAGTGAATCTCGGGCGCCGGCGACAACCAGGAGCAGGGCGTACAACGCGCGACTATACCGTCGATTCAATGATAACATTGACAGACCCTACGTACACAACTTTCTTTACTGCTTCATTCACCGCTAGCAGGATACAACACACTGACACATGCCTTATTTCCCTTGTCCTACCAAGACACAGCCTCCCCTCCCTTGACGGTTTTATTTTGAACATGAATTACTCTTAAACCAGTGCCAAATCTTTGAGTACAAGTGGCCGAATACGAAAAGGAATACTGTCCAGCACAGCACACGAGCAGTACCTTGACTCTGACACGCCCTAAGAGCAGCTAGGCTTATAAGCCATCATACCCGATAATGACTAAAAACACTTGATTTTTTTTTGATGAAACAGGAGGGGTTTGACCCCTTGAAATAAAAGCGAACAGTTTGTGAAAAGAAAAAGAAAGATTACACTATTGTAGGACGAATATCCTTTGATAAGCCAAGTAAACAGAATATAAGCTATGAGCTTTCAAATTAAAGAACGTGGATTGTGAACCACATCAAAAGCACTGAAATTACTAGCCAACATGTTCTTCAATTCCCAGATTAGGCCACTTGCCGTAGACCGATCAAATTCTGAAGAGCAGATTGCTTGTACCACCATTGATCGCCTTCGTTGACAATTGAGGTAGCATATTCATACCCGGCCCGCCCATCCCAATGACCTGCGATAGGATTTGGATCAACATCCTCGTCATCAGATTTCATAAAAGCGAAGGAATATACAAAGCCAAAGAAAGCAAGAATTAAAATCATGAAGTGAAAATTTTTGAATTTAAAACCAGATTGACTAGACTCATCTTTTGCCATGGCTGCACGAGTTCATCATCCTGTTCCATTGTTCTGCCTCTCCGATGGGTTCATGGGCTGTGGATGATGCACCTCCTTCAGTAACATTTGCACCACTTTGCATGTAGATGTAGCTTTCACTAGTATCTACAACCTTCATGAACGCCTGCATAAACAACATCAACGAAAGCCACACTCGGTTGTAATGCGTACATACTACGTCCATTCATATGTGTTTGGCATCAGTAGGAGCTGCAATTTTTTTTTTAAAAAAAAAACAGTGCTATCCTCGCAATGGCTACAGAAAAAAAAAACAAAACAATTCCCTGTGTAAAAAAGGAGCGGCAGGAAAAAAATCAAAAAAAAAAATTCCGGATTAGGATCGGGGTATTGAACCCGACGTGAATCGAACACGCAACCTTCTGATCTGGAGTCAGACGCGCTACCATTGCGCCACGGATCCGGTTATGGTGTGGCCTAGTAGATAAATGATATATAATAAACTGCAGCTTGCTGGATCGTTTGGTAACGAGTTGGCCATACTAGAGACAGAGCGTCCCCATCACAGGTCACAGCGATGGATCACGGAATCCCAGCCAAAAGACCACACTGAACCAACAGCACAAAACATCAAACGGAGCCGAAAAGTTCACCGTACCACCAGACGGCGAAAAGAAATGAACTCTAGGCCTATAAAACCCTTTCCACCCATTCCATCCCCACCACGCGGGGCCCCCAGCCTTCATCCCCCGCCCAATCACGGAGCCCCAGGTCAGATGGCCTCATCCTCCGTGCCTGCCACGTGGCTCCCCCACCACCACCTCTCTCGTCTCTCCCCCGACCATTCCCGCTCGCCTCCTATACCACCCTCCATTCCTCCCTCCAAAGTCCAAACCACCCCACCTCCACACCTCGGCGCGTCCCGCCAAAACCCCCGGTACCCAAACCCTAGCTATCCGCCGCCCAGGCCTAGCTCCCCTCCAGCGCGCCATGTCCGTCGCGTCCGCGGCGGCGGCGGCGGCGTCCCTCTCCCTCGTCGCCTCATCCTCGCTCTCCGTCCCAGACCACCTCCGCCTCCGCCGCTTCATCCGCCTCCACCCGCGCCCCTCGCCTCCCCCACTCCCGCGCCTCCGCCGGCGATCGCGGGTCCGCCTCGTGCGCGCCGTCCTCGAGGACCGCGCGCCCCCGCCGCCGGCTGAGGAGGACGCCAAGCGCGTCGGGCTCAACGGGAACGGGAGCGGGCTCGGATACGACGATGCCGCCGTCCAAGCGTACCTCGGAAGCAACGGCAACGGCAACGGCAACGGGAGCGCCGGCGGTAACGGCGCGGCGGTGAAGGAGGCGCCCGCGAGCAGCGTGGCCGTGGTCCCGGTCCCGGCCACGCCGGCGGAGGATGAGAGGAGGAGGAAGGAGAGGGTGGAGGAGATCGGCAGGGAGGATGCCTGGTTCAAGCAGAGCAGCGGAGAGCGCTTGCCCGAGGTGAATATTTTTCTGTTTGCTTAACGGCTTATCGTCATCTGCATAGCTGCGTTTGTTCTGTGTTCTCCGGCGCCAGTTCTAAGTGGGTGATCATGTGGGATAGGATAGCATAACGGCTGCTTTGACAAAACTTGCTTAGTAGCACAGCTTGACTAGGATGACATCAATGTAATGTTTGGAACAATTGCATTCGTGATACTCTAATTGGAGTGAAGTTCAATTTAGGCAAGAGTATAGTATGGGCATAACGTATCTTCAGAAACTACTGAGTACGTAGTTAGTAGCAGCATCCACAAGCATTTTGTCAGACTGTCAGGTTGAGTAGATGATACACGGACCCATCTTACCTTTGGCCTCTGATACATACACTGCTGTCGAATTATCTTATGAAAATAGCTGGTGTTTTGTGTCATTCACTGTGCTCCTTTTTCCTTTCCTTTTTGAGTTGAATAACTAAGCCTTGCAGGTTTCTGTTGCTCCTGGTGGTCGCTGGAATCGGTTTAAAACCTATTCAACAATTCAAAGAACATGGGAAATATGGGGATTTGTGTTTACATTTATATTCAAGGCTTGGCTCAACAACCAAAAGTTCACCTACAGAGGTTAGTGACTCTAACCGAACCTTTTGGCTTTTCTAGATAGATTGTTTTTACTATGTATCTAGACATACTATATATCTAAGTTCATAGCAAAAGCTATGTATCTAGGAAAGCCAAAACATCTTATAATTTGGAATGGAGGGAATACTAACCTATGGAAGTTTCTTTTTGCATCTGTGGAAAATAACAATAAGTTCTTCCCATTTTATGATGTATTTGGCTCAGAGGTATCTTTAGTACGAGTTACAAGCATTTGTGAATACAATTGAATAAAATCCTTCACGTTATAGTTGTACAACAACATATATGACATGCTAGACAACACACTGGATGCATATCTTTTACAAAATGGTGTTCACAAGGATTTCAATTTTCCAGATGTTTTTGCACATATCACATTCTGTGATATTGAAGAATGGCCTAGATATTTGCTTCAAAACTGTGTACCTAATAAATCTCTAAGTCAACTTTTGCAGGGGGGATGACTGAGGAGAAAAAGGTAATGAGGAGGAAAGTTCTTGCCAAGTGGCTAAAGGAGAGTATTTTGAGATTAGGCCCCACATTCATCAAAATAGGGCAACAATTCTCCACCAGAGTGGATATTCTCCCACAGGAATATGTGGATCAACTATCAGAGTTACAGGTTTGTGTGTTGAAACTTATTCTAATTGCAGACATGCTTTTGCGCTTTCCAAAATGGAGTAAAATTCTTCTCTCTTTAGTATAAAGATACGCACCTCTCCTGTATGTTCGAAAAAAAAGAGTGAACTGCAAAGACTCTAAAATTGATGAGTTGGCTCATTAGTGGAATCGCTCTCCTGTTGTAGAACAATTTGACCACCCTCTATCATGCATAAGCTGAAATATGCATCAAATTTTGTTCAGTTTACTAGATCAGCCTAGTGGATGACAAAACCTGTGAGTCTCAGATTGTGCACTGTGCATTGGTGTAGCATATTACTCCCTCCATTCCAAATTATAAGACATTTTGGCTTTTCTAGATGCATTGTCTTCCCTATGTATTTAGACATATTGTATATCTAAGTGCATAGCAAAAGCTATGTATCTAGAAAAGCCAGAACGCCGTATAATTTGGAATGGAGGGAGTAGCATTTATCAGTGATGCAGTGCCCTGTGTGAAGAAAATAACTGTCTTGTGTAGTTATGAGAAGTTATCTTGTTCTTTTTTCTAGATTTTGTTAATGCACATTCCTATGTGTATACCCCTGTTATGATTGAACCATGGAATTATTACTTGTTTTGCAGGATCAAGTTCCTCCATTTCCTTCTGAGACAGCTGTAAAAATTGTCGAAGAAGAGCTGGGGGCATCTGTAAATGAGATATTTGATCGATTTGATGTTGAGCCAATAGCTGCTGCTAGCCTCGGTAATAAATTGGTGATTCTAATAAGCAACTTAACACTGTAATAATCTATCCCTTTTTGCCAGGCCAGGTTCATCGGGCACGCCTGAATGGCCAAGAGGTCGTGATCAAAGTGCAACGGCCTGGACTGAAGGAGCTGTTTGATATTGATCTGAAGAATTTAAGGGTAAGTTATTAATGTTACTGCTCCTATAGCATACCTTATTTTCATCTTTAGATAATGAAATAAAACATCCTGGCCTTTGTATCTAAAGATGCACCCATAAGTGCTATTGTTTACGTTCAAAAAAAAAAAAAAGGTGCTATTGTTATTTATCCATACCCAAAAAAAAAATTATGCCTGTTATGTGTTTCCTATTTACCTACTTAAATGTGTTTCTGTTTTTTACCATTTGCTGATGAACAATTGAATTGGATAGGTAATAGCTGAATATCTTCAGAAAGTGGATCCAAAGTCAGATGGCGCCAAGAGAGACTGGGTTGCTATTTATGATGAGTGTGCATCTGTTTTATATCAGGTAATTCGTTGTATGATCATGTGTCTTAGACTTGTTTGACTACGTCTATTACTGATCATGTAATCAGCTCATATATTTTTTATCAGGAAATAGACTATACGAAGGAAGCATTTAACGCTGAAAAATTTGCTGAGAACTTCAAAAAATTGGATTATGTGAAGGTTCCTGAAATTTACTGGGAGTACACTACACCTCAGGTTTCTTCTACACAGAAAATACAAATCGATACAACGAGCAACTTGGTGGAACGGACATTTTAAGTTTCCTTTATCTTCATTGCAGGTTTTAACAATGGAATATGTTCCAGGAATTAAAATTAACAGAATAAAGCAGTTAGATAAGTTAGGAGTCGATAGAAAAAGGTAAGTACTGTATAACCATCAGCCATGAACTCAATTTTCTGTGTGAACTGACTTTGTTGCTTCTGGTCAATGTGCTTTCAGATTAGGCCGGTATGCTGTCGAGTCCTACCTCGAGCAGATCTTGTCCCATGGATTTTTCCATGCTGACCCGGTTAGTCACCCTGCATTTTCACCACAAACACAGTTTGTCATTATGGTTGTTTCTCACCCTTTCATCATCCTTCACTTCATTACTATCCATGCGCTGAGCTGTTTTCAGATGAAGTATAATTATAATATTTCATTAAGAAAAGTTGTATCATTGAATTTATGTGGTCCCTTCGCCTCCTAACCCTGTGGCTCACTATATGTGCAATATGCTTCAGCCATAGTCAAAATCAAATGTGCTATTACTTCCTCTTATCACAAACATATGTTCATCTAGGTTCATCTTAAGTCAAACTTTTTTAGCTTGGACCATAAAGTGTTATATAGATTGAAAACATAAGATTCACATTAGATCTTTTACGGAAAAAATTTCCACGATGTAGATGATATATTTTATAGAAATTGCTAGTCGAAGTATCATAGTGGAGACTATGTCAATGCCATAATGGATTTGTATTTGTGAGCAGGGGAAGTATGTCTTATATTGCAAATTTCATGAGATTGAATCATCCCTATTGTTTTCTTGCTCCTTTTTAGTATCTCAAGTAAAGCAGTTGCTATACTTCTTTACAGCATCCAGGAAACATTGCTGTTGATGATGTCAATGGAGGGAGACTTATCTTCTATGACTTTGGGATGATGGGAAGGTAATATTTGATCCCCTCTCTACATAAGCTTCATTTCATGAGAAAGTTTCCGTCTCAGTATGTATAATAATCTTCATTCTTCCAACTTCCAGTATCAGTCAAAATATTCGGGAAGGATTGCTTGAAGTATTCTATGGAGTTTATGAAAAGGATCCTGACAAAGTTAGTTCTCTGGGCATAATAGCCAGCAGATGATAATTTATACCCTGTGAAGTTCTGGGAAGTGTTGAATCCTGTATTCCTGCAGGTGCTTAAAGCAATGGTTCAAATGGGCGTCCTTGTTCCTACTGGAGATATGACTGCTGTCAGAAGAACAGCTCTATTTTTCCTTAATAGGTAGTTACTTTTTCCTGAGAAGATTCTTTTCTTGATCGTGCTTGAGTTTGTGTTGTTTCATTGAAGAAAAAAATTTGTTGAACTGGATGCACATGATGTTTGAATTTGTTCCTTTTTTTTTTGCGTCTATTATTTATAGCTTTCAAGAGCGTCTAGCAGCACAAAGGAAGGAGAGAGAGATGGCAACTGCAGAACTGGGATTTAAAAAGCAATTAACTAAGGAGGAGAAGACTGAAAAGAAGAAGCAGAGACTTGCTGCAATCGGTAATGTTGTGTGACCTACCAATGGACTTGATAGATGGAAATATGTCAGGGTTTATTCTATCAGTTTTATTATGTTGACTCGAATTAAATTTTGCAGGAGAGGATCTTTTGGCAATTGCTGCTGACCAACCATTTCGCTTCCCTGCCACATTTACATTTGTGGTCAGAGCATTCTCAGGTTTCAATGTCTAATAGTTTACATGTTTACAAGGAAATTGTTATTATACTGTCATTCTACTCATACTTTCTCCATTTTATGCAGTTCTAGATGGTATTGGGAAAGGCCTTGATCCTAGGTTTGATATTACAGAGATTGCTAAGCCGTGAGTACTTCCTGCATTACTAGCATCTCTAAACATGCAAAGCTTTCTTCGCTTATTCTGTACTCTTCATATTTTCAGCTTGACCTTTTCTGGTGCTGACTTGATATGTCTGTTAAATTTGCTAGATATGCCATGGAATTGCTAAGATTTAATGAAGCTGGTGTTGAAGTAGTTGTGAAGGCAAGTTTCAACATTTGCTCAAAGCTGTTAACTTATCTCTATGATGGCATATCTCCTAAGTATTTTCATACTGACAGTTTTAAGTGCTCTTGATTGCAATATTATGTCAGGATGCAAAGAAGAGATGGGAGAGGCAGTCCCGTGCCTTTTACAATTTGTTCCGCCAACCCGACAGAGTTGAAAAGCTCGCACAAATTATTGAACGTTTGGTACATACAACATTTTCCAACATTATTTTGTTGTGTATTGGTGTTATTTGCAAATTGCACTCTTGACGGAAGTTTGTACGATTGAACTCAATGAACTGTTTTTTTACAGGAGCAAGGTGATCTCAAGCTTCGTGTCAGAACACTGGAATCAGAAAGAGCATTTCAAAGAGTTGCCACTGTACAGAAAACAATTGGATATGTGAGTTCAGAGTTATTTATGTACTGTATAACTTTTTACTGTGTTACTTCATGCTCAACCATGAAAAGACAAGGTTAAACTTGTCTGCTGGCACTGAGTCCATGCAAATTCAGTTAGCCTGCATTGGAATTCTACTCCCAATTGCTAAAACGAAATTGACAGAGGGCGCCTGCAATTTCAATGCAAGAAATCTGATCAATTGAAACAGCCCTTGTATCATGAAATTGTTGTCTTTCTTTGTACTGCACCTTTTTTTTTTCCCCTGAAGTTCAGTGTCATCATAATGTGTCTTAAATCTTGCTCTTTGTCATCCAGGGAGTTGCTGCAGGTAGTTTGGTGAACCTTGCAACAATGCTGTACTTCAATTCAATACGGGTGAGTTTGTAAACAAACTGGAGTATATAATCAATCAAATTTCTAGCACATAGTTGTTCTCATCACATGATCTTCAATAACCGTTGCAGGGACCAGCAACCATTGCATACTCCCTCTGCGCATTCTTCGGTCTGCAAGTTCTGATCGGGCTTCTCAAGGTTAAGAAGTTGGATCGGCAGGAGAGACTGATAACTGGCACTGCCTGAGCTATGAGTTCTTGGTCAATCGGTGAGAACTTAACCGGCACTTTTGCGTTGTCATCCGTCTCCTTTCTTTCTCCCCTTTTTTTTGCCTAATTTTACCCCCAGCGCGATTTAGCATAGGCACTCCATCCCCCCTCACACCACACCCACCCACCCCCCCCCCCCGGGGTGTATGGTAGCTGTATGTAGATGCGATATAACAGATAAACATGTACATACATGTACATAGTGTATAATAGACATTCTACATGTATTGTTCGCTTCCATGGTGCAACAGATACGTACAATACATGATTTTCTTTCAAATGATGATTCAGGGTGAAATGATTGATTTGGTGGTTTTATTTTTGTCTTCTGATGAGCCGATGCCGTAAGTTAATGATGGATGTGGCACGATAGACGACGGGCCGTAATTAATGTTAAACAACATCCTCAGCGTACATCGCCGCGCCTCCCGATCTTCAGCACCGGGACTGGGCGTAGTGAGCCTGTTGTCGTAGAGACTAAAAGAAACTGGAGTATCAGGAAACACTTCATTTCGCTTGCCATCCTATTACCGTATCTTTCCGTAAATATGGAAACAGACAAGATAAACGTAGAAAACAGAATAAGATGGGACGGCTGTAATTGTGAGTCTGACACGTGAGCCAAACACCTAGCACATATTAGCGTCACATTTAGTTGTGTAGGTCAATCACGATTACTATTGTACTATAGTTTTACACAAAGAAAACCTAAACAGATTTTTTCAAGTTGCAAAAAAGCATACTAAGCTATGGCAAAACGTAACACTGTTCTGCATTGCACGTAATACAATTGGACGATCGCTGCTACATTCCCCGGACCACTACAACAATGCTTTAGAAATTCACCCTCAGATATACGAATTTTCACCTTAACACAACTGCAGCCTACCCCACAACTTCTGAGGCTAGCGAGGAATCCAAAAAAAAAAAAGAGTATCATCCCTTCAAATTGTCGCTAACAATTCCAAAAGCTACCTTTCATATACACAAGCAGCAATTAGACTGAATCTTAGCAATTCAGTGTTGAATTCTTTCATCGGAGTCGTGGAGTGGCTACCTTGGGCCAGACAGCTCCACGGCACGAAGGTTGTACGTGGAATCGACGATCCAGTCATTGCGGAGCGGTGCTGACTCAGCCTCCTGCCTCACCACCTCCACTTTCTGCCACTCGTCCCAACGCTCTGCCAGGCCGTCACCTTCAAGCATCCTCACCACCTCCGACATCTTTGGCCGGTCCAACGGGGAGCCCTGCGTGCAGAGGAGTGCCACCTGGATCAGGTTCTCCACCTCGATCTCCTCGTAGGCTTTCTGCAGATCTGGGTCCACCAGCATCTCCACCTTCTTCTCCTTCAGCAGTCCTTTCACCTGCAAGATGCCAATTGCGAATTATTCATTTATGCCAGCTTGTTTTTGTCATGAGCAATCCAATTCGTTCCACTGTTCTGATAGTTGAACATGTTTTTATAATACAGCAGGCATATGGTAGGGCAACTGATTGTGCATTAGCATATTCTAGGCATGATGGATGTCCCCTGGAGGGTGAACTGCCCAGCTTGTCACTTGCCAGTGCACGCTCTCTAATTAAGAAAATGGATTAAGGGCACTTCATGATTACACGGTTAGCTTTGACACCAATCTTTAAGAAAAGAAAAGAAAAGAAAAGAAACTAATAAAATATAGCCCACAGACAGCAAAACAGTGAAAGAAAAATGTATAATCTGTATGTCTGTAGTGCAGTAATACTGTATGACACACTATGACTATTGAGAAGAAAAGTTACTTACCCAGTCAAGAAGCATGACATCATCATCATTTGCAAGACGAGCAAGATCAAATGCCCTCTGGCCAGTAATAAGCTCCAGAAGCATGATCCCATAGCCAAAAACATCAGTCTTTTCAGAGGACTTGCCAGTAGATAGGTACTCAGGAGCAATGTGTCCAATTGTTCCGCGAACAGCAGTTGTGACGTGGGTATCCTTGTAGTCCATAAGCTTGGCAAGCCCGAAATCACCCACAACTGCCTCGAAGTCCTCATCCAAAAGAATATTTGCAGCTTTGACATCCCGATGGATGATTTTGGGATCACAGTGATCATGCAAGTAAGAAAGTCCTCTTGCAGATCCCAGTGCAATCCGCCTTCTTGTTTCCCAGTTAAGAGGTGGCTCAGATGGCTGGCGCTCTATGTAATCAGAAAGACTAATGAGAATAGGAAGCTAATATTCTGCTTGTTTAGCTGGGGCTACGGAATCAGTATTTAGAATAAAGAACAAATTACCTCGTAAACGTGATGCCACACTCCCATTAGCCATGTATGGGTAGACTAGCAACCGTTCAGTAGGTGTCATGCAGAAACCACGAAGTCTGAGAAGGTTCCTGTGCACTGCCATGCTAATCATCTCAACCTCGGTTTGGAACTGAAGCTCACCACCAGGTGTACGCTCCTCTTTTAGTCTTTTCACTGCTACCAAAGAGCCATCAGCAAGCCTTCCTTTGTACACTTTTCCAAAACCACCTCTTCCTAAAATGTTCTTGTTACTGAAAGTATCAGTTGCAACTTGAAGCTCCCGCAACGAAAACTTTTTGAGCTGACCAAGATGGACTTCTGGATCCTCTTCAGCTGAAGCAAGCAAAATGGGCCAGCATATGAACAAACAGGCAATATGGGTTAACAAAACAAGTACATCATATGAAACAGACCAGGAACATCGAAGAAATGCTCTTCAGGTTTACGACGGCGCCACATTGCAAATGCAATTGCAGGAACAGCAAACACCAATGCTGCACCAGCAGCAACACCTCCAGCGATTGCTCCAGTGCTAGAGGCACCTAATAGTAGACATAAATCCCGGAAGTTCATGTCATTCAGATTTCAGAATGCTAAAGTTTCAGTGTACTGATGAGAATACAAGTAGATTAAAAAACCTACCAGTTGATTGGGTTGGGGGAGACGGAGGATTGTATGGAGGAGGCGGGGAAAAGGGAGGAGCCCCAGGGCAGGGCTTTTGGGTACCAGGGCCACAAAGAAATGGATTGTTGGCAAAACTGTAAGAAACAGGTGATATTTATCATGCACGCTGAAGATAAAGTTTAGGCTAAGGATCATTGAATCGTCCAGATAAAAGACCTAATAGGGGTGAAGAGTGAAAAGGAGCCTGTTGATGGGACTTGTCCTGAGAGATTGTTGTTCGAGAAATCCCTGCATTTTTCATGATAATTATATTATATATTCATTCAACACATAACGAACATCAAGAGAACAATTGTACTGCACATGCTACTTACAGTACTTGGAGAGTGGAGATATTGGTCAAGGATACAGGAATTTGACCAACCAAGCTGTTGTTGTTAAGACGTCTATCCTTGCACATAGGCACATAACAAATAAATATTTGTGATTTTACCGAAATATAAGAGCGCAGAAGACACTAATAAAGGGCAGACCCAGTGCCAGAGGCTCCCACACCAGTGGGGGTCTGGGGAAGGGAAATTCACGAGACAAGCCTATCCCCTACAGTAAACTGCAGGGTGGCCGCTCAAACCCACGACCTGGCACTTCGGTGAGCTAGCGCTCAACCAACTGCACCAGGCCTGCCCTTCTCGCAGAAGACACTAATAAAAAAAAATGTTAATGATTTTTTTCCCCAAAGACAGCATGAGTTGTGCTGATAAAGTACAATTCAACAATACAACTGCCATAAATATATAATAAGCATGGAAGAGAAAGGAGGAGAAGCAAACACATAAGTCCATCTATCAAAAAGGAAAACAACAAATAAAATACCATCATGTCCTAGAAATTAGCAAATGCAGCATCACAAGCTCCTCTTGTTTCTCAGGTTACAAAATAAATAGGCCATTCTTGACAAAGAGATCAAAAGTCTATATAAAACAACCATAAAGTTTTTTAAAAAAAAAAACTGAA
Source organism: Chrysopogon serrulatus (assembly GCA_015844335.1). Classification (NCBI taxonomy): domain Eukaryota; kingdom Viridiplantae; phylum Streptophyta; class Magnoliopsida; order Poales; family Poaceae; genus Chrysopogon; species Chrysopogon serrulatus. The sequence goes on along the minus strand of JADLZL010006090.1, from coordinate 32,550 downwards.
AAGTGTCTAAACATTAAACCGCAGCAAGTAAAACAACACAAGAGGGTGCTAGTAATTGGTAAACAAAATGAGTCTTACAGGAAACGCAGCTTCAACAGATTCCCCAGGCTGTCAGGGATATTGCCAGAGAAGTTGTTCATATACAGATCCAAACTGACCAGGTTAGTCAAGTTCCCAAGTTCAGGGGGTATTGTCCCACTTATGTTGTTGCTGTAAAGCTCCCTATTACCCAAAAAAAAGGTAATATAAATAAATGGTCATATGTAAAACTCCCTATTACAATGAAGAAATGTATGCAACAATTAATAAGCAGAGTTACACATAAAATGTAAAATATAAGACTTTTTTTCAGATCCACTAATTTCTAAATGGATTATTTATTTTTGAAACAGCATACCTCTAATTCACATTTAAAACAAGAGTACTCCGGTACTCCCAAAAAATTAGCATGGATCCTGAAGCACCTAAATAAATAAAATGATACCTCCAAGGCTGCCTCCCTAACCGATTGTGGACCTCCCCAACCCCACCTAATGTCACTGACTCATTGTCATTGACACATACTGCAATAAGCTAATAGTCTTGATAGTCTTGGAAGCACAACCTCAAATAAGCACTGAGTGGCCAAGTAAAAATAAGTCTAAGAATGAAATCTATATTGGCAAAAGGTGAACAGAATTGTGCATTCTGTCCGCACATAGAGCGTCGTCTGCTGGTGGTGTCAGACAAACTGTCCTCCCAGGCCAACAAATTTTCAGTGCCCCAGTCCCAAATTGAATCACCATGGTTAGCAGCCATGTCTGATCCACAGATCAAGCCATCGTGCCCCACAACTAAGAGAACGTGAAGAATTGGATTGTGATGGGCTGGGCCAGGCTCAGGAGGTAATTCAAAATAAACCAATCAATTAAGGGTGCTTTAGGATCAGGTCTAATTTTTGAGAAGGGGGTTATTGGAGCACTTTTATTGTAATAGTTATTCTGACACCACATACAAGAGACAGAAAATCCATATCATACATCCAGAACTTACAAATATTGAAGATTTTTGAGCTGACCAAGTTGTGGCACCAGGACGCCAGACAATTGTGCATTTCCAAGGTCACTGTGAAAGGTATAGGACATTTAGACCAGAAGGTGAACATTGCAAACACTTTGAAATGAATATATGAGAGGTTTTTCATCAACTTACACTCTGATAACACTGTTATCATTGTTACACGTAACATGGAACCATGTACATGGATTAACAAGAGTGGGATCCCAACTCTGCAAGACATTGTTAGCATCTTTCAAGCTCTGCCGCAAGCTGTACAGAGCATCACCTGTGGACAAACAAAAGTAGCATTATCAGCAGCAAGTATATTCCCAGTCAAGATGAATAAACATATAAGAAATTTTATCAGCGATAGCTTGTATGCAAAATATTTAGGAAAAAATAGGCTGCTTAGGTAAAAACAATGTGATTGAAATTTCCAAAACAGGTAAGGTAAGAAAGCATCTAGTCAGGAAGTTCCAAAGCACAGAGATTAGTAGTTATTACAGTTGGCCCATCCATTGCTAGTACTACAGTGTCCTTCTATTCATGGTAGACCATGGGACAACATCCTATCCAACTATACTGTTCAATTACCATCTGTGGATGTGGGGAGGGAGAGAGAGAGAGATGCTGAATAGCATCCCAACCGCACAACTAGCAAAAAAAAAAGTTTTGTGTCACCAGCTGAAAGAACCGGTCAACCAATCTCACTTTAAAGTCAACACTAGCAATACAAATGAACTCCTTAATTCTGGAGGACGATACTAGCGTAGAATTCCTCTTTTGATACAAACAAACTAGGCTGGTGGCCTCTCGCTGCATCGCTGTTGGAAGTATATGGACTGAACGCCCAAACGAGGAAAGTATATGGCACAACTAGCGAACTACAGAGAACAAAAAGTCTAGGTTTTCCTCGAAATCAATGAAACGTGGCTTGTTCATTCCTCTGATCCATCGATGCAGAGCTATAAACTTCAAATACCCGCCAAATACATCACCGCGACCGGAAGCAAGAGGTAGAGAGAGCAGGCAATACCTACTAGTCAACTACAAGAAGAGCATCAACCGAATCGAAGTAAGCAAACGAATCAAGCTCGTATGCTAGCCCCATCCCAGCCGCACAGATTCCAAACTTGGGGGCAAATCCAAACCGGGGCAGCGCGCGCGTGGGTTACTACTGGTGCGTATGAGATCAGGCCGGACTGACGGTGTTGGCGACGACCCGTCCCGGCACCACCACCGCGAGGACCACCGCCCACCACCACCTCCCCCGCCGCCGCCGCCATTCCAACTCGAGCGCCAAGCGGGCCCCACCACCTGCCGGCCGCCGGTGTGCCCAAGGCTCGAGCTACACGGCGCTGCCCGGCCGACCTCTCTCCCTCTTCCCTCCTGAGCTCACGGCGTGCTCCTCCTCTCTCTCTCTCTCTCTCCCCCCTTCTCAGAGAGATTTCTTTTTCCGGGGCGAATTCTCTCCTCTCTGTAGCTGGAAACGGAGTGCTTCGGTGTTGGCGACGACCCGTCCCGGGGCCGCGCGCGTGGGTTAGGTGCGTACATCCATATAGTTTTCAAATCAGGCCTATTTGGTCGGTGCTTGCACTGATTCAAAATATGTTCCCTCGGTTTTGGCGACGACCCGTCCCGGCCAACCCATCGACCGCGCGAGGACCACCGCCCACCACCACCTCCCCATGCCGCCGCCGCCATTCCAACTCGAGCGCCAAGCGGGCCCCACCACCTCACCGACGCATGGGCTTCGCGGGTCCCCCGCCGGCCGCCGGTGTGCCCAAGGCTCGAGCTACACGGCGCTGCCCGATCTGCCGCGCCGCCGCCGCAGACCTCTCTCCCTCTTCCCTCCTGAGCTCACGGCGTGCTCCTCCTCTCTCTCTCTCTCTCTCTCCCCCTTCTCTCAGAGAGAGTTCTTTTTCCGGGGCGAATTCTCTCCTCTCTGTAGCTGGAAACGGAGTGCGGCTGTGCGCGTGTGTATGTGTGTGTATGTCCCGACCTAAATTGTTCTTCTACTCCGCGGTGGGCCCCTCGCCTACGCTCGCGGAGCAAGGGTACGCCCCACCGCGGGGACTCCCTCAGAGAGTCACCGACGTGCGGGACCGGACAACCACCGGGCCCGCTTGGAAGCGAGAGGGCTGCGCGGCAGGGAGTCGCGGACGGGCGTGCTTTCGGGGGGGAGCAGGGCGGCGGAGTGAGGGAGTGGGGTGGGTGACTTGATGGAGGTAGTGGGGTAGAGGAGGGACGGGGGAGCAGAGCAGGGGGTTTGGGTGAGGTGCGGGCCCCGCCGCGGCGGGGGGCATCTGCTGACATGGCGGCGTGCGGGCAGGCGCCGGCCGCCGGGGATCTCGTGGACACGGTCCTCGGTACGCCCGGTCCTCGTCATTCTCCAGTGATGGTGTCGCTTCGTACAGCTGCAACCTGCAACTGCCGCTGCACGCGCGCGCATCGATTGCGAAAATCATCGCGGTTGCTTGATCCGTCCGTGGAACGGACGTAACGGATCACGACCCGTCGATGATGCGTTCGGCTGCCACTTTGCTAGTACGGTGCACACTAGTTTATGAGTGAGAAAGCAGCCAGCTGAAGCTGCAGCGGCTGCTCTACTACGGCCAGCGAAGTATAATTGAGAATCATTGGGCTAATCTAATGCTTCATTACACCACGACATGTTAACTGAGAAATTAAGCGCCAAACCGGAGATCCGAGCTGTAACAGCAGGCGGCAGCAGACAGGATCACAGGACAGCAGGTTTGGCGGCAAAGGTTAGTTAAGCTCCGGATCCCGAGAGATGTGAAAAGGAGGAGAACGCAGCCGCACCAGCACAAAACGATCACTGCGCGTGCCCGCCCCGCACAAAAGGCCAGGGCCCAGTCCCCGCACAAAGGCCAGTGGAGAACAGTCAAAAACCCCGTCCGTCCCCGTCGTCAGAGCCGGGTCTACTCCCTCCGTCCGCGTGACAGACAGGATTCAAAAAGTTTGTAAAATAAATGTACGTAGTAAAAACCCAAGGTCCGTCCCTAAAAATTTTAAATAAGTCTGTGAGCCGGGTCTACACCCCAGGCGGGCGCAGAAAAGCCAGCGCCGGCACGGGCCCACCTGTCCGGCTGCCGTTCCCAGCGCGCCAGCCAGTGGAAAATAGGGGTTCGTGCCGTGTCCGTGTTTGGGTCCAATACAAACGTACTACGTGCGGTGCATTGCGTGCGTCCTCGTGTACAAAAAATCGTGGTCGTATATGTGTCCAGTGTCCTCCCTCCTCTTCTTTCTACCGTGGTGGGGCCATGCGTACCGGAACCGGTCAAAATGTTTGACCGCCCGGGCCGGTCTACGCATTCTGGTCGTTAGCTCCAGCAGGCCTCCAGCGACGGCGACGACGGCGACCAGCGGGCACGCACGCATCAATTTAATTAACGCCATGGTTATGTGTTCGGTAAATTCAAAGGCGTGTTCGGTGAATTCTGGCGAGGAAATAACGGCCGAAATCTAGGCGTCACATCCTACTACCGCTGTCACCTTTGGATCGTACTCCCTCCGTCCCATTGAGTTTGTCACCTTTGACCTCCGTGCGATCTTGTTTAATCATTCGTCTTATTAATTTTTTTATAAATATAATTTATTTTATTATGACTTCTTTTATCAACAAAAATACTTAAATATTGATTGATTTATTTTATTATTTGCATAAATATTTTAAATAAGACGGATGGTCAAATATGAAGTGCAAAAAACTAAAACGACATTCTCCATAGGACGGAGGGAGTAGCAGAGGATGATAAGCTGAAGATTTTTTTGTTTTTCCTTTTGATTTGATTACTTTTTGTCTATGGAGACGGCGTGGTGGAAGACCGAAAAGTCAGTCAACGCTCATGCCATCGCGCCGAGAACGACAGCCGTGTCGCCAAGTCATCTCCAGGAGCTGCAGTCCAATGGAATCGCACGGTGATGGTGACTGTGATGATGATGATGCGCGTTGCGCGGTAGCACAAAAGGAAGTGAGTGTGGTGTCTCCATCGCTCGTGCTGATCCGCGGTATGGTATCGACCAAACATCTTGAACGAATTTCCTGTTTCCAGAACGTCTCGGGCCCTAACACTTGTAGAAAAATCTTAAGTGACACTAACGAACTCGCATGCAAGAGAGAAGCCTATAAGTCATGGTTCTACGGTGATGAGGACCTCGTCCCCACTTTTCCCCGTTTAGACTACCTGCACCGGGAGCGTTATTTTCATCCGGTACGATGCCAGCTCGCCTTTTAACGTGTGGAATGCGCCCGCAATGGGATATCTTGAAAAAGTGACGGTAAACCAAATACACGTTATCTGTGGAAGGATGGAGGAGGCACAGTAAAGCATACGTGGACCCCACTGCTGCTACTTTTTGCAGCCAGAACAGAAGAGAGAGAGTGTATGTGTGGGCCCTGCTGCTGCTGCTACTTTTTGTATCTAACTAAAAGAGTTATAACTTACAAACTACGAAACCAAATTAAATTCTGATTCCACCATTAAATTCGTTTCAATAAATCCTTCAAAACTAGATCACACATGGATATATTTAGATAAAGTGACAAGTGAACCCCATAGTGGATAGTAGTTGGGATTTTTGAATAAAATATAGGATAGTAGTATAGAGTAGAGATATAGAGTATGGATGGATGCGGGAGAATTGAGTTTATAGTAGAGAATCTTGATGACTAGGATGAATAGAGTACGAATATAGAGTTTCATGAGTGTGGATAGCCTAGTAGTTCCAAAACTAAACACGCTAACAAGAAATTTTTGATCTCAACATAACGCACGGGATCTGCATTTAAAAAAAAAGGGGGGGGACCAGCAATGTTAAACCCATTTCAATTGGCATATTCAAAGCTAAACCCCCTTAGCTATTTCTCTCAACATGCAAGCTATCCACCTCATCAACTCACTATTAGATGCATTTATAGTCAACTAGCATTTACAATTATGATCAAGATACACTATACATTTAATTGTCCACGTCAGCGTGCCACATCATCCTTTAATCTTCACTTATAATTGCTTATCTCTTTATATAAGTAATTTTATTTTAAATCATCAGTAATTTCCGCAGCAATGTGCGGGTTATTTACCTATTCTTGTATGAATTTCCATATAAAATTATTCTTTATCACACTAGGATCTATCATGGGCCTTAGATTTTGATTTAAAGTTAGGCCAAGTTAAATCCAATAAAAAGAGATAGTTATTATTATGTATACTATTGGCAACATGAGCACCCAGCAACTAAAGGTCACATTTCAACTCGTGGACATGTTTGCTAGTTGATAGCCTCGAAGATAACCTACATATAAGAATATATATTCTTTTCTTGTCAAAAATAACCTACACTCGCTCCAATCCAAATTTGAAAGGGTGCTTCTTACTCTATCCCTAGTAACAGTTCCCAAATAAACGAGCTATGCTTCGTGGTAGTCTGAAACCAAAATCCACTTGAATAACTCTCAAATAAAACAAGAACCATGGAAAAAAGATGGTGACAGTTTCATTGTTGCTACAAGAGCAGCAATCAACTCTCAGTCCGTTCAAATCTAACTTAAGTAAATTATTTTTTAAAATTACACCTTTAATTTGTTGAATCAGAGTACATACACACATGCACATATATTTAGAGGGTGTTCGGGATTGCTTTACTCTATGGTTTTTTAGCTCTGTTCCACATTTTTTAGCCAAATGATTTTAGTTCCACACACTTTATTCGAGGAAAAAAGACGGAGTTATGAGATCACCTAAAGGGGTGGCGCTCCATAGACTCTAGCTTTTTTTTTGCAAAGCTGCTCCACGGTGGAGTCTATAGAGTAGAGTTCGTGGAGCAATTCTAAACATGCCCATATCCTACCTCTAATGCTGGTACTTGTCTCGAGTAAAAAAAAAAAAAAAAAAAAAAAACTTAACTCCAATGGCTAGATTCATCAAGGGTGTGTTTGGTTGGTGAATGGAGGTTGTATTTATCTTGGTTAAGTAAATGCAGGTTGAGTGGAATCATACCCCAGAAAAAAGGTGTTTGGTGAGGTTGCATGAGTGAATGCAAAAAAAACTAGAGATGTTGTTTGGTTGCCTATATGAGCAAAAATACTACAGCAAGCCTAAAAGACTGACATTTGGGACCGTATTAGATGCATTGCATCCACCCAGTTAGGATGGTCAGTGAAGATTATTTTGAGCGTATCTACCAAATCTGGATGAGGATGTATTTTCGCATCTGCTCATGCAGGCTACATCCGCTCAATAGGCAATCAACCAGGCTTCTTTCTCAGATTATACGGATATACCTATTCTAGCCAAGACGAAGGAGATACAGGTAACCAAACATATCCCAAAAGAATCCTGGTCAGTTGTGTGTATTTTAACTAAGAGAATAGAAGACAAAGAATCTTAATCTTAATATAGATGGTTTTAACTTTCACTAAGGCCAGTCTCAATGGGGATTTCGTGGGGATGTCATGCACATTAAATACGTTGCCACATCAGCAGATTTGCACTTTTTGCATGAAATCCAGAGGAGAGAGAAGGATTTCGTTTCATCCCCACGACACGAGCCGGGCGATGTTTCCAACGCCGTGAAACGGGATCGAAACCCACGTTGAGAGGCCTCGAGCGTGTTTCATCGCAGGCCGTCGCGACGCCGCGGGGGGAAGGTCTGTCCGCCGAGAGCGCGCACCTCCGTCGCGAGGAGGGGTCACGAAGCCTCCGCCGGTGGCCGTCGCGTCGCCCCGAGCCCATGCGCATCCTCCTCGCGCGTGCGCCCACGAGCTCCGGCTCGCCGCCGACGGCCGTTGGCGCTTCTCCGCTGCCGCGAACAGGGGCGGGCAGGAGGCACCGCGGCCATGGCGCGCGGGCCCGGCAGCGCCCGCGAGGCACGAGGAAGAACCCCCAGCGCGTCCCCGGCGGCGGAGGACTCATAGCGCTGATCCCGTGGTGCTAACTCCTCCGCCTCGTGCTGGTGGCGGCGTTGTCTTCGTCGAGGTCTTGATCCCTCGTCCCGCCTCCGGGGAAGGAATCGACGGCGCGTCTGCGACCTCCACCGTTCCTTGTTGGAAAATCCGCAAACGCGAAACACTAACGTCGTTCGCCACCGCAATTTGCGGCGCAAGTCATGGTTCTTCGTCCGCCGCCGATTGAGGACCTCGGCCCCCACTTTTCGCCTCGTTTTGGCCGGGGCGTGTTCCCCACGCCGCGGATTGCGGCTTCCGCGAGGGGCGATGCGCGGGCGGGTCAGCGAACGTGTGTGGAATGCCGGCCGCTGCTCCGTGAACTCGAGCACCGGCCGCTAGGGGGCCAAACTGGCTGCCAGGCCAATTATGCGGCAAGGCGTGAGGTGCTGGTATGTTGAATTGGCTAGGCATCCACCATGCTAGGCGCCGCCCCTTACTGTTGAACCATCATGGCCTTTAGCCTTTTCGCGCCGTATGTGCCATGCCATCCGGCCGCCGCCGCCGCTGCGTGTGCGGCCGCTGGCTGCGGGCTCTGCGGCCTTGGCCGCCCGCCCAAGCCCGACACAAGGCCTGAGCGCCATTCCGCGAGCAGGAGCTTTCCAGCGTGGAGAACGGGGAAGAGAGAGAGCTGTGGGACCATAAAAGACTAAAATAACATGTGAAACTGTGCGATAAAACTATACAATGTGGAAAGAGACGTGTTTCATGATATATTTTACGTCTTGGAAACCGAGAGATGAAACCATGTATTGAGACTGGCCTAATGTTTATTCGTAGCTATTCATATAATAACCTAACTAGGTGGTTGGACCAGAGATAGAGCGTGAGGATATATATACTTTATTTTGTATGACGGTGGGTGTCGTAGGTGTGGATTAGATGCTTCTCTCCAGTCTCCAGCCTAGCTAGCTAGGAGAGCAAATTTATATATTCAGGTATGTTCGGTTTTCCACGTGCACGCTCTAAAGCTGGCATATCCCCACCGGTTCTAGCTCTCCATTGGGTGCAAAAATTGGTCGAGAGCGGTGGGTGCGCGTTCACGAGGGCTTCCCCCGACGACGGCCGTCTCATTCTCAAGTCAACGGTGAAGTCGTGCGTGGCAATCGAGCACGCAGCGCTGGCCTCCACCTGCAGCCTGCTGTGCTGGGCTGGGCGGCACCGGCACGGTCGTCAGTCAAATAGATTGACGACTCGTGCGGCGCAGGTGGCGGGAGGCAATCCAGCGAGTAGAGGCCCACGGAATCTGACGGCCCGGTCCATGCAGAGACATTCGGTTGCTCGGAAGGGATGGGCTCCAAGGTCCATGGTCCGTGGAACGACTGCTGGGGTTCGTTGGGCCTATTTGGGCCCTTCTGTCTGTGAGCCTAGCAATCAGACTGTGGGCCAGAATAATGAAAGGTTTGTTTTGTATCCGTCTTGAACCCGCCCGCCACCCAGCTCCATTGGCTTGCCATTTTTCTTTTTGAGCACAATTGGCTTTGCCGTTTCAGTCTTGTTTCGTTGCTCCACCATTTTTTTTTTTTTTTTTTGCGACAATTGCTCCACCATTTTTCTTGAAGCATCACATGAACCAATTCCGTACGTGGATCGAAAGTATACGCAAACTGTGACATTAAGAGACAAGAGTGCAATGGCCACAAAGGATTTGAGGAGCATCGTCATTATTAAGAACAAATCTTATCATTAAGCAAGAGTGCACAACGTTCTTGCTGCTTTCTGTGAGTGTGTGTGTGTGTGTGGGGGGGGGGGGTTGCTTGCTTGCGGCGTCGTCCTTTTGGGTGATTGGCTCCTACCTAATCTGTTGTCTAAGGATGGGGATGGTGCTCCAAATGAATACCCGCGGTTCTTTTTAAAAAGCTAATTCTACAATTTTTTCTCTATATTTATTAAGTTGAACTAGAGAAGAACCATGAGTATCCATTCGTTTAACCGGCTCACTTGCTCCGGTCCTACTCCAGAAATGGCATGCTCGTGTAGTCGTGGCCATATATACCTAGAGAAAACCAAATGCTACTGTTCTTCATACAAGATTATTCATCTCTATGCGTATGCACATATACATATAAATGCATTCTTTGATCTATTCACAAAGTTTCTTTTTTACAAAGAAGTATATAAACAATCCACCTGTCACCATCGTGAATTATTCGTCTCAAATAACTGGTAACAAACCTTAAAATGCTCGCTGCGTTTTCTGACTTTATGCTGGATATAAATATTTGTCAAGTTGCTTCCATATTTTAATTAAGGGAAGCTGGATTCTAGTCGACCGGCCGGGAGCAGGAATCTTTTCTTCTATACACAACTAAATTTGACCCAGTGACTGCTGCCATTGGCTGCTCATTTCCTATTTAAATCAGGGTGCGCACCAGCGATCTTGGACGTTTCGCAGCAAACGCCGGCCAATGATCGTGGGGCTTATTTGGATCAGTCCCCTGATTCAGAAGTTAGCTGAATTGTTAGTCGGAAACAATCTTCTCGGATGATAAGGTAGCTATGATGATGCAGCATATGATCTGGTGAAGATATTAATACTAAATTTAAATGTTCTTAGCTTATTAATTTGCTGCAGGGGCTCTATATATATTGAGCATTTATGGTGCCCTATATATTGAGCATTTTACTTGTATGCCATTAAAAAAGTTGGTAATCTCGCTGAAGGGACTAAAAAGTTCGATCTATCAGCAGCATACAAGTTCGATAAATTTTTCTCTCCCAAACCATTCCATCCATTCACAGTTTGTTTTTTGGCGTTTGGGATCTCTGACATGTGGGTCCGGTCAGTGAAAATGTCCTAAACACCATTTCCTCTATCGCTGCGCAATGGGGCCAAGCCGTCAGGCCTCTTTCTCTCCCTCTCCCATTTTCTTTCCTTCCCCATCTTCTTCGGTCCAGCGTGAGCGGCGCGATCTTGCGCCACGGCGACGGTGCAGGCAGGGCGCGCCGCGCGCAATGGGCGCCCGGGCTGCGCTTGGCACACATGCGCGCATTAAATAAGGCGGCCACATCGGCAGCCTTGAGCCGCCGAGCAGCCCATCGAGGCGCGGGTGCCTTGGCAAAAATGCAGCCACGCCTAGGCACGCTGCCTGAGGCGCAGGGCAGCGCTTTAACGCGCAGGCGGCGGCCGGCGTGCGTGGCGCGCGAGGCAGCGGCTTAACGCGCGTTGCGAGGGCCGGCCAGCGCAGCGGCAGCGTGCGTGGCCGCGAGGGGCAGCGGCGTGTCGGCCCCTAATTTTAGGGTCCATCAGTGCATCATATGTCGGTCCACGGATCGATGGCCGACACGCACAAGTACACAAGATTGATATCAAAAAGCATACTTTTTATTGCTAATGGAAAAACATGATACATGGTTCGGGTTTACATAGCTTGGCCCACTGGCCTTATATTGAATATCAGAGTTCTAAGACAGCGTTCCTATACTATTATGGCTCCATTCCTACAGGCAACTTGGAGTGCGGACAAAACCCTAGCGTATTCTTATATCACATACATCATAGTCCTAAGTGTAGTCCTAGCGTAGCTTCTTCGTGAAGTCGCGTGGCTCCGTCTTCATGTATCTTCTAAGTGTCCTATCCTTGGGTAGCTCCAGTAGTCCATCTTGGTGTATACTCTCGATCAGCTTCATCCTCGGATATACTCCCCGCAAATGTCACCCGCCTAAAAACATAGGGAGAGGGGGGGTTGAGTACATACGTACTCAGGCAAGCCCTAACTTTGGGTGGATGGAAGTTAAATGTGTAGTAGTTATAATTATAGGTTGGGCCCCGGTAGGGTATTCACCATCCTCACCAGGTTCCCGAATTAAGTTATGGTTACCAAATCATTAATACGTCTTACCGGATTATTCATTGTTGTTGTAGTCTAATCATAGCGTCTCATCCCGGCATCCGCCCATTCCAAGGACGTGGCTATTCGAATAGATTCAAGTAAAACTCTGCAGGCTACACAAATTTCCCCACATGATAGGCGTGAGTCGACACCATCGTCATGGCTTAGACAGGCCCTAACGGGAACTTCGTGCCCGATAGTATGCGACCTTAGATATCCATATGAATCCACTACGGCGCTCGGGGGTTGGAAACACACATCACATATCACAAAGGGAGACACCATGTCTCAATTCTCAAAATATATAAGGGCTCGAACACGGCCAAAAATCTCGAGGGCTTAACGTGGAGGATCACATAGCAACCACGTCCAACCAGGCCATGGAAGATCACACAAAGATCCATGCCTTCTCTGCTCTACCGTTTGCCTACACCGGCCCCCCTAAGTGGAAACATATTTCAACCTAACGGGGTGTGAGATCCAGCCTACCCATATAGGCATGTGGTCTGTACGAAAATGTCACACGAGGGATGAATAAGAGACTATGAACCGGTCCTTAGGGGTGACTAAAACAGATATCTCCGACAGGATATCCTTCCTCAAGATAATATCCGCCAAGTAATCTACACCTAGATTACCCCTACCCGTTCAAGTCATAGCATATGTAATTACTTCATCATAATATCTCATTATCACTTTATCACATTATCATATTGTCATATCATATTTGTTCTCATGTTCTTTCTTTAATCATTATCATGGTAAGGTTATTATAGGGTAGAGGATGGTAGAAGGGTGGAAATTAGGACTTGCCTCCGCTCGATACAGTATATCCAAGGGTCTTGATTCCTTCGCTTAAACACATATCTCCGGTGTCTTGGTGTAAACGGTACCGTCTTGGTGTAGTAGTAATCCTTCTCTCTTGACATCACCGTGCTTCGGGGATCCGTCGAGTCCTTGTACGTCTTCTAGTCTACGCGATCTATTGCTTGACAAACAAGAGAGCAAAACCAAACAATATACACAACAAGCATAATTAAGCAAGCACGATCAACCGAGCAAGGGGATCCTAACGGGGTTGGTTGTAGGTGTTGGGTAGGTTTATCCTAATTCTATCATTACTATGTGAACTTGAAGTAAAGGTGGGTGAAGGTTATCTATCCAACAAGATGGCTCCTACGGGCTAGGTTAGCGTGGTGTGGTTATCTAATGGAAAACCAGGGCTATATTATTATCTTTCACTATTATGTGAACCTGAAAAGGGAAGGCTTGACCAAGTCACCATAGACGACTTGGCCTACTTCTATAGGTCCACTAGGATTTGGCGGGGTTAGCTAGGTGGGTTCACGTATATGTACAACTATACGCAAAGATGGGGTTTATGTGGTTGGTACGGGGATACGTAGTTATATACCCGCACATAGGATTTAGGCTAGCTATATATGGATAGGTGGTGGCTAAGGTTGGTGGCATGTAGGCGCATTTGCATATACGTAGGGGTTGGAGTGGCGATACGCATTATGCGTATGTATGCGCCTTTGGGTTAGGTTAGGATAAAAGGGGTGGAAGGTAAGGTTAGCCACACATTGGTATATGCCCTAATATATATATATATATAATTGTATATACAGGACATACCATGTATGTGTGTACCTATATACGGGGGTTAGCTACTACTACGGTTAACTATGGTGGTGCGAGTTAGCCATGCATCGGCATATTCCCCGAACGTATATACGAGATACGACCATGCATGTAGGTGGGAGGTGTGCGTGGGTATATCTACGGTTATGTATATTATTTATCTACGCCGGTCTATATGTATATCCTATCGTGTATATATTTGCGTGAGTGCAAATATATATTATATGTTGCTTTTATCCATATATTTATATACTATGTATGACGTATATATTTATATGGACGTATGCGCTTTCTGGGCGTCCGTTACTACGGCTAGCGTTTATATTGATTAAGTATAGCGGTTAGCACTAATTATAAAAGAAAGAGAGCAAACAAACATTACTAGAATTTAAATGGGCACCAAAAATAGAAACAACGACATGGATAATTAGGGCATGATTTAAGAAGAATTTTGGTGGTGGAATTCCTAGAATCGGGATTGGAATGAGGGAGATATGAATTTCCAAATACGATAAACACAATTGAATTTATCTTTGGAAAATATTTCTGGAAAATGGAGTGATGGAAATGAGTGGGAAAATATTGGGTGGAGTCTGGGGTGTACCTAGTTTATTTAGGGATTTTCTGGGAATTTTCTGGGCAAGGGAAAATAGGTTTTTGTTCTCCTGTGTACGTTCTCCCGGTGCGTGTAGCAATTTAGTTACGGCTGATGCGTGGGGTCCATGCTGATAATTAGAGCTGACCGCACTGTTGCTGTACTGTACTCATGGACATGTACCGATCGATGGACTGTTGGCCTGATGCCTTTGGTCCCTGTGCACCGTGCCTTCAAAGAAAAGGGAAGGAAGGGGTGGTACTGCCGTGTGGGTCCCATGGCGAGGTGACGCTCTCCCATTGGCTGCGTTGGCCTGTGTCGACATCCTAAGTCTCCCGCTCGGTCATCCCCATCCTCCTGCTCGGCTTCGTCCTTCACGGACCAGAGGAAATGAATGGAGGGGAAAGGAAGGGAGGGAAAAAGAGAGAATAAGAGAGGAAGGGAGAGAGAGGAGGGAGGAGAGGGCAACTCCGGCCGGCAGTCCTTGGCGGCGATGCGTCGACCAGGCACGGAGCAGAGCGGCGCTCCGGCTGCCGCGGGATGCAGAGCACCCATGGAGGCGCTCAGCTCCGACGGAGCTCTGCCCCATGGTCGAACAGAGGAGGGAAGGAGGGAGGAGGGAGAGAGGAGGGAAAGGAAGCAGGGAGAGGTTCCGGCGGCGACGATGGTGGTTGCCGTTCCGGCGGTGCTCTGCGCAGAAGCAGATGAGGAGAGGGAGAGAAGGCACGCGCGGCCTGCGGAGCAGAGAAGCAGAGCGCGCGCGGAGAAGTAGAGAGGGAGAGAGCAGAGCTCGGCAATGGAGGGAGACTGGAGCCCGAGCTCGAGGTCGTTGGGGCGAGGCTCCGCGGCGTCCATGGTGGGCTATTTATAGCCGGCGATCGACCACAGTAAGGCGGCTCGTCGGAGAAATATCTCCGGTGACCGTTGCCATCGTCCTCATCCATGGTGCTCGGCTGGACAGCGGATTTTGGGGAGGAGATAAGGATGGGAGGAACACGACGACGGAGAGAGGTGGTTCGGCACAACGTCACACTGTGCGGATGCGGGAGATATTTTGTGACCTTGGCATCTTCACGTGCGGCGGCAGCGAGTCTGAGGCGTCGGAGTAGACGACGCGGTATTCCCGTCGTTTGCCGGAGGTAGAAGATGATGATGACAGCTGGGTCCCACGTGTAAGCGAGAGGAGGAGGGAAGTGGGGAGGAAACCGGATGGGCCTGCTAAGGCTGCTGCTTGCTAGCTGGGCCGAGCGGCCTGGCCCGTCGCGGGGTGGGAAAGGAGAGGAGGAAGGGAGAGGGGTGGCCGGCTGGGCTGGCCCAGTCCGAGAGAGAAGCAGGCCGCGGTTGCGGGCCTAGAGAAGAGGGAGGGAGGATTGAGCCCGAGGAGTCTTTCCCAATTACCAATTGCTTTTCAATTTTCCCAGAAAATAAACTAAGGCACATTGGAATGAATTTAAATTGAATTTGGAAAGGTTTTGAAAGGTGGGTGGTTTGGAAGTAACAAGGATAATTCAAGGAGCGTTTTGCAAGGATAGATTAAGGGAATTTAGGAGAGGAGTGCCAAGGAATTATGGAGAGAGATCAAGGAGAAAATAATTGGTGCCAAAATAAATTCTAGAAAGCAAACACTCAATCAAGCAATCATACATTCAAACAATCATAGCAAACATTAAACATGACAAGCACTCGATTAAAATGCATATGGTGAATTTTAACGCAAGGGTTTTGAAAAAGAATTTTAAGTATGGTTTTGTGGGAAAATAAACTAATCAAGTTTTTAATTTATTATAAAAAGTTCAAATTTTAGTGATTTTTAAAATGATGCAAAAACACGGGTGTTACAAATAAGCTGGGCGGTGTGCGTCTTGTGCGCTAATGGCGGCGATGGCGCGGCGGGCGCACGTGCATGGGTGGACAAAGAAGATGGCAAGCGGCGCAAAGGAGCCGAGGATGGCGGCGGCACGCGCAAATCGCTGAAGTGGAGAGCACGCAAAATTAAAGGCCGAAGGGACGAGCGCTGCGGGCGGCGCTGCAGCAAGCATGGAGCACGCACGGGCGGCGGCAATGTGCGCGAGCGCGGCACGCGGGTCGGGCAAAGGTGGACCGCGAGGGACAGAGGGGCGCGGGCGTGGCGGAGCGGGCGGCGGGCGGTGGCGCTCCATGGGTGGGAGCGCGTGCGGAGGCACTGCGTGGGCACTCTCAAGCAGAGGAGAGGGATGGCTAGAGGTTGGGGTTGATTGACGCGTGGGGTCTACTCGTCATTGACACAGAGAGAAAGAGATGGCGGAACCTGGTTGTCATTGATCGGAGGGCATTTACGACTTTTTCTAGTATAGTTTAACACCGTTATGTAGAGAAATGGATGGAATAACCTAGGAGAGAAAAAATTATCGAACTTGTACGCTGCCGATAGATCAAACTTTTTAGTCTCTTCAGCGAGATTACCAACTTTTTTAATGGCTCATAAGTAAATGGCTCATATATATTTGCCTTCCTTGGTTGTGTTCTAGCAAACATATGGCTACGCAACGAGGCCTAATAAGATTTTTAGGTTATCATTTGACAACAGAAACGATTCGATTTTGATCCTGAGGTAGTTATCAGTTGTATAGAATTTGAATTTGAGCTTATATGCTGCAACACAGAAAAAACTTAATTTACAGACCCCATTAGTTCTAGTTTTCAGCTAGAACCCTAAAAAATTTTGAATTTTGATCCTGGGCACTATCATGCATGACCCTAGCTTATTAGTTTGCTACCGCCTACCGGGATGTTGGAGGTCGTCATCAATTCAGGGGCGTAGCTTAATTCAGCATTGCAAGGTGTAGCTATACGCCTATACCGTCACACTGCACCTGCCTACGCCGGATCCTATACTATAGCATTTTAGGCTATCCGCACTCATCGTCCTCTATTTCTCTCCTCTATACTGCCTAGTCAGCAAGATTCTCTCCTCTATATCCGATTCTTCCGCATCCATCCATCCTCTATATCATACTCTATCTACTGTGGGCCCGCTTGTCACTTTATCTAAATATATTCATGTGGGATCTAGTTTTGAAGGATTTATTGCAACGAATTTAATGGTGCAATCGGAATTTAATTTGAATTTATGGTTTGTGAATTAAAATATGTTTTTTCAAGTTAAAATAGTAGGGCCTACCTAAGATTCCCTCCTGCATGCCTCGTCCTTCGATGGGGCCCCCGGCCGGTACCGTGTGTCCGCCCTTTCGCCGAGAATACCGTGCGTGCACGCGTCCATGACGTTTTCGCGTACCCCGCTGCAGCTGATTTCCTCCGCCATCGAGCATGCGTGGCACGTACCGGAGCCTTTACCGCACAGCAGTGCGGTTGGTCTTAGCCTAGGTATCATATGGAGTGCAGCTAATCATTTCGTCTGCCAGCTACATCGTCGTGCCTTAGTTTTCATCCATCCTTTGCCACTGGTTTGAGTCACTAGTACAGTGTTTAACAATCACTCCTTTATTTTATTTCAGTTGTTCAAGTGTACATTTTGAACCGCTATAACCAAAAAGTCTATGGGGGTTGCCCATTTTTAGACTGACATTTTTTAACAAACCGCCACCACAAGATCCAAAACTTTGGATTTTAGCGGTTTGTAACAGAACTGCAAGTGATGTGATTTTCAAAAATCACAATTCTATATTCAAAAATAATTTGCAAAATATAGCAAATTTTTTTTTTTTCACCAGGAGGGCCCCACTAGACAACCATTCACCTAATGTAGTTGTCACATATTTTTTCGCCCTAAATCACACACACACACGCATGGTGGCATTCGAACCCTCGGTTCCCCACTCACGCATACCCTCCTCTGCCCAATGTGAACCACACCATCACATGTGACTATAACTCGGGACTTCCAACAGCCTTCTCATATTATACTAAACCAAATAAAATTTGAGTATTTGAGGCCCTAAACGAATTCAAATGAAAAAGTTGTCAACTATAAAGTTTCATAACTTTTCGAAATCTACAATTTTCATGTTGGTCATTTCTCCATCCGAGGTCATTTGAAAAATCAAATTTTAAATTTAAGAAAGTCAAATGTAATTTTCTTTGACAAGATGATTTTAAATTAAAAGTTGTGAACTACAAAATAAGTTTCATAACTTTTAGAGATCTACAACTTTTGTTTTGGTCATATTTCCATCCGAGGTTGTTTTAAAAAAATTAAATTTTTCTACTTATTTGGTCTTGTGGATCAAATCGGTGTGGTTTGTGGCTAGAACCGAGAATGATGACCCTATAAAGAGATGAAGGTTTGAGTTAGGAACCGCCATTGAACAATCACTAAAAGTTTGAGCCATCAACCGCCAATATGACCCTGTTTCGTGGCGGTTTGAGCTACGAACCGCGAAAGGATATCTATCACCGCCGGTTTGAGCCATCAAGCCAATTAGTCACCTTAATTCAACTTGGCGGTTCGTAAGCTTTCCCCAATCATTATCTGGATAAGTTTTGAACCACCATTGTGAAGAACCATCTGATGGTGGTTGGATAATCGACTAGGAGCGGGAAATGATAGACCCCTGCCTCGTGAAGGTCATTTAAGTAGTAGTGAGTGTAATATTGCAGTGTGAACAATTCCTTTATTTTATTTCAGTTGTTCAAGTGTACATATATATGGCTATAGGCAACAAAGTCTATGATTTTTAGATTGACATTAATTTTGAACAATTTAAACCACAAGAATATATTATTTGGATTTTAGCTTATTATAGACTGCAATACATAGTTTTACATTATTTAATATGCTTTTTTCTGAAAAACTAATTTGCAACTATATGTAAGCTCTAGTTTTTCACTTAAGACCCCACAAATTTCAATCTTCACTTATGACAATGTAGAAAGTAGCTACGCATATGGACGCATGGTGGCATGGCGCATCCTCGGTTCTTGACTTCTTGTGGACCATGCCAAATGTGAGAAGACCAAAGAGTAGCTTGACGGGGACTTCCAACAGCTGCTAATATAAACAGTGGCCCTAAACAAAATTGTGGCTTCACCACAAATCCTCCTCCCACAACATGAAAGGTTATCCAATGGTCGCAATTGAAGTAGTGCCGGTGGGTGTGGCTCTTGCGAATTGGAAAAACTAGGAGCAGAGTGCTCAGCTCGCTGGTGATGACATATACTCTCTATATACCTTTTTATTTGTCGCTATAGGGAGCCTGTTGGTCAAATTTTCTTAAGTTTGACTAGATTTATAGAAAATATTAATAATATTGTATCTTAAAATAAGTTTATATTATGAAAATAGATTCAAAAGTCTATCTAATGGTACCAATTTTGTACTATAAATATTAATGCTTTCTATATATTTGGTCAAAATTAAATACATGTGACTTCTCGGCAAGTGAGAATGACTGATAAAAAGAGATGAAGAGAGTATATCTTGTGATGCGGCGCTCCAACAATCACTAAAAGCGTCTTCTTCCAAAAAGAAGTAATACACATGTTTCGTCGCAAGTATTCTTTTCGAAACACGAAAGGTTATCTAGCTAGCCATTGATTGCCACGCAAGAAATTAGTCACCTTAATTCAACTTGCGAATAAAAGCTTAAAAAACAACCGCATGGATAATATTCTAGAGCCCTATAATTGCATGTCACTATAACATCTGATGGTGGTGTGTATAATCGACTAGGAGCAGGAAATCTATCCAGCACCCTGCCTCGTAGGCGCCATGATAAGCCACGCTCGTAAACAAATTAAAACAAATTAAATCCAGACCGCTGCTTCTTCAACTTAATTTATGCAGCAAGAGGTAGCTAGCTCCACCCTTTTGCGCTTGAGAAAAGGCAGAATTTCGGCGTACGCGGCGCCGGCCTAGACAGCTATCCGCTAAGCCTATCCGCTAAGCCCAAACGTATACCATTCCCCGTACTAGCTTGACGTACGGTGATGCACGCTGTTACGTACTAGGCTACTGCCTGCAGCTCCGAAATGGCGTTTTATTTAATGGATGGACAGCTAAAATCGCTCATTACGTGTGACCTAGCTGGAGCTTTTGGTCGATTACCTGCTGATTTTCTTTAACGTAACTGTATGTGCTCGGTTACGTGGACTGCAATTGTTAAAAATATATACCGGCGACTAATCAGGCCTAATCGCTAACTAACGTCGTCACTCTCCATCATTCGCAATTTTTTAGGTGTCGTCGTCTGGCTACCTGCAAAACCATATGGATTCCAATGGTTTCCCGCAGGGCAACATGGAAGCCCTACTGCTCGTACTCTCGCCACATGCCATGCCATACCCTCCCTGTCACTGAAAGTGAGTCCCACCAACAGATGGAATCTTTCTGGGCCAGCTTGCAGCGAAGTCTGTGGGAATCAGTCGGAATTAAGCTTTGACAGATTCTTCTTACTTGAAACGGTTCCAAGGTTATAAAAAAGGCGCCAAGTGGTGGTTGCATCCGTTGATAATTGGGCAGGGGCTTATATATTCAGGAAAACCTGCTTTGTACTTGTCCAATGGATGTGGCTTGCGTCACTGGCTCGCAAGTAGGTGCCATATGGAGCATTGTTTAAGGCATTTCGTGAGAAGCAATCTTGTCCTTTTGAATCTGGAAGAATCCACCATCCCAATGGCCGGCATACTGTCCAAAACCACACTGAGAGTGCAACTGACTAACCAATTAATTAATTCAGTGCATAATGCATAATGCAGCAGTGGCTTGGTAAGTTGGTACTGTATATATATATGATGATGATATTGCACAATTAATATATGTTAGCATTAGCATGCATGTCGATGACGACCTCGATCCATATGTACTGTAGCAGCACGGTTGCATCTGTTTGTCAGTTAGCTGGTTTCCATAATTCTCCGAGGCTTGCAAGCATAAGCGTTACATATACGGTTGTTAGGGCTGGCTAGCTAAACTTGTACTGGCCAGTATGTACTTGGCTGCCATTTACTACAGATATAATATGTACTTGGCAAATATAATACCCATGATAGATGAGTGTCGATCCTGACGTCCCATGAGGCCATGACTTGTCTGAATGTTCAAATATATATTTTCCTATTATAGAAATAAACCACCGTGGAGCTAACTGTATTACTATTGATGTTTGGTTCATAGACACGACTTGGCACACCATGATTTCAGATTATAGAAATTGTGTAAACCATGATTTGACTTATTAATTGTACTCAAGTTGCATCGGAAACATATAAAAAAAAGATGTAGGTATGATTGAAGCTATACTAATAGAAACCCCTACTCTAGCTAGCTCCAAACAGGGCAGCAGCGGTTGAAAGGCTCAGATCACTGAATCTAGCAAGCACGGTAATCCAGACCGGAAGTATTTATTTGTTCTGGTGCGGATTAGGCCACAAGCTAGCTTGATGATGAGCTAGCCGGAAACAGTGACGATTACTAATAAAGAATGATCTCTGACGACATATGGAGGTCCAGTCAGGATTCACCGTACGTGACTGATCGGTACCAGAAATAAACGGCACACTCAGCTCATTGATCAGCATGAGATGCGTAGGGACAATATACAGGATCATCATGTCGCTAGTGATGAGACATGATATTATAAATAAGCTGTCAACAAGGGAAGAAATTTAAACCATATGGTGACTCAGCTACAACTTAGATTTGAGCAACACACGACGACTCTTACAAAATTATATATACGTCTAGCTAGAATCAGCATCCACTCGGATGCAAATTAATCAGTTAGCTAACGTACGCACAACAAACCGAACTGCATACCTAATAGAGTAAGATTTAGCGTCCTAACTCCTAACATATATAGGAGCAGCAAGCACTAACGTTGGCATTACTATAACGGGGAAAACTAAAATCTAACCCATCTCTCTCTCTCTCTCTCTCTCTCTCTCTCTCTCTCTCTAAACCGTGTGGTTCTTCTCCCCTCTTTGATCACCACATGAATTTCTCTTTATCACCCTGCATTCTTCATGTTCGGCAAGTGCCACTTGTCATCTCTGCTTCCATGTAGGTGGGGCAAACGGCAATGACAATTTGGATTTGGATTTTAATAGACAAAGGAAGGGCATAGCCAAGTGTGGAGAAGGATTTTGTTGGCAATGGCAAAGGTAGAGAGGCAATTAGGGCTTGTTTGGTTATGTCCCATCATGCAAGGCTGTCTGTCTAGGCATGATTCTTAAGCATCCTATATTTTAGTCATCTAAGTCTGGAATTGTTACCTAGCCAATGAGCTGTCCGCGAGGACATGATCCAAACAACCTTATATTACGCTAAACGGAAGAAGAATGCATGATAGGTAGAAGAAAAGGACAGAGTTGTTAGATAACACATGAGTATATGATGCAAATAATGCGCTATAGTCGAATCAATAACAAAATTGACTAAAAACAGCCTATCTTGTTGGATTACTATTTGTAAGACCTGGCAATGAAGTACTCCCTCCGTATCGTTAATAGAAGATGTTTAGGACATGACTTTGATTACCAAGGAGTTATTAATTAGGAGTTAGTTTTTCCTGTCTTACCCCTATTAAATAAGCTGTGGGTGCAATGCATGCATGAAACAAACGAAGTCCAAGTGGCTAGCGTGGTGAGGTCTAAGGCCAAGGTCCTGGGTTCGCCCTTGGTGGCCACAATTTTTTTGGTGCGCCTGCCGGTTTAATTAGGGGTAATCGCGTCCAAATTGGGTTCGACCCTTGGTGGCCACAATTTTTTTGGTGCGCGTGCCGGTTTAATTAGGGGTAATCGCATCCAAATTTCCCTTCGATACTGCCGACGTCTTCTATTCCCGCAAATACGTTTAGCTCCTCTAAAGACCATACGGAGGGAGTACCTATATAATTAGATGGCGTTTTGGACAGTAAACTTAACTTGGAAGAATTAGTTACTCTTTACCATCCAAATGCCATGTCATTTAAGATGGGAGGGCCGGGAGAATAGCTGGGTGCTTGGATCTCTTATTAACTTATTATACAGTAGATGTGGAGAAGTAATGTGGGATTTATATAACCTATAATTAAGTGCCTAGATTCATGTAATAAATGGAGCCTAATAAAATTAGATCAGTTAAACCGTATTCTCATTCCTTTAGGACATTTCTATAATCGAAATTAGAAAAAAAAAGGCATGTCCTATAGTATATATACTCCACGCACACCGTACCTATCCATAATGCAAAGTTGGAGCCGCATAAGCAACAGGCTGTACGTTGAGAATATGTTCGTCGTCTCGATCGTCTACTTTTCGATCCAATCATCTGGATGCACTAGTCAACTGTTACTGTTCCCATCGCCTATCAGTTGCATCGATCGAGTCGCTAATTCCAGGACGTACGCAACCTTGCAGTAGCCACGCACATCTATCATGTCCGGTTGCTTGGCCTGTGATATGTGAACAAGCAGCAAGGACGACGGACGACGGCTTGTTCATGACCCTGATATAGTACACGCGAAGAAAAATTCTCGTAGGCACGTGATACGCCATTAGTGTATACTCCCACCGTCTCTAAATAAATGTCACCATGAAATAAGTACCATAAATTTAACTTAATTTATAAAAAATATATACAATATTTATATCTCTAAATAATTTTGTTAAAAAATTAGATCCAAAGATCTTTACGATGATACTAATTATAATATTAATCAATGATATTTATTATTTATTAAAATTATTGGTAGTTGTTTATTTAGGGACGGAGGGAGTATATAAGTATTAACTACTCCCTCCGTCATTTTAATTTACCCTCCGTTTATTAACTTACTTTCTTTGACTTTTAAACATTTGCATTTGACCATTCGCCTTATTTAAAAAATTTATATAAATATCATGTATCTTGTTATGACTTGTTTTATCATTAGAGATATTTTGATAATAATTTATTTATTTTATAATTTATATAAAATTTTTAAATAAGACGAATGGTCAAACGCGGTTTTTAAAAAAAGTCAAAGAAAGCAAGTTATTTTGTGACGGAGGATAAGTTATTTTGTGACTAATATTCCATAAATAACTTGTCTTCTTTGACTTTTCAAAAACTGTGTTTAACCATTTGACTTATTCAAAAATTTTATAAATATTATAAAATAATTAAATCATTATCAAAGTATCACTAGCGATAAAATAAGTTATAACAAGATACATGGCATTTATATAAAATTTTAAATAAGACAAATGATTAAATATAGTTTTTAAAAGTTAAAAAAAAAGTTATTTACGGACGGAGGGAGTATGTATACCTTTGGTTGACTTTTTTTTCCAATCTAAACGAAGAACCGCGTCCGTTGTCACTACCAACGCCAACCTCTTACAGTAATATTGACGAGATGGACGGGCCAATTTTCATAGCAGTAGTATAATTTATTTCCGTCTTGTTACGTGTTGACCCGAACCACTAACCTCAATATGACTGGACGAAATAGCTAGATGAACGGAGACTAAGAGCGTGGTTGGTTTGAAGAGTGATTCCATACGGAATCAGTTGATACAGCATGAGAACGTATTGTAGTTTTTATTTTTTTTAAAAAAAGAATGAGTTCATCCGATGTTTTGGCTCTTTGGTCTGTACCATGAACCCGATGACATATGTAGGCTTGGATACAGGGTCAGATATTATTAATTCTGAATGTTATCATCGCGGATGCAAACCAAACGAGCAACCACAAAGCTAGAAGAAATCTTTAATAACATGCATGCACCAAACCGAATCAGCAGGCAGCAGTGAAAATCCATTCCGATCCTACTGCACCCGGCCTCAAAACATACGGAGGTGCTGCAGTATACTCTTTGTTCCAAAATATCTATCGTTTTCGTTTCCCGAGAAATAACTACCGATAATTTTTATAATTATTAAATATCATCAATTAGTATCATATTTAGTATCATTGGAAAGATCTTTGAATCCAGTTTTTTAAATTATTTAGAGATACAAATATTGCACGTATTTTCTACAAATCAAATCAAATTTATGGCACGAAAACCAACAGCGGCGACCAATATGGAATATGGAAATGGAGGGAGTATCTAACTACTCCCTCTGTCCCATGGACTTTATCGTTGGAAAACCGTGTCCCCCTCACAAACACGCTTCCCGGACGACATACTTCATAGGACGGAGGGAGTATCTCATCAACGCCGTACCTCTGACCTTTCCAAGCTACTCTCTACGTACGAGTATACGGTCCATGTTTATTTGGTGGCAGCAAGCTAGTAATTTGCAGCGAGTGCGAACTGCGAAACCTCTCATAATAATAGTTAAATTAAACCCGCGGACAGCGACGGCAGGTACGGCGCGGCGTCCCACGACTCCGACGGTCCCACCCGCCGATGACGACGATGGCCACCACTGACGTCCCCGCCACCCACCAACCCCACCTCCACCTCCCGGGGACGGGGACCGAGACTGGCCGGGCAGGTTCACCACCCGCGCATGCAGTGTAGGCGAAGCGGAAGCGGCGGAGCAGCAGACACCGCTGGCCCCATCCGTCTCCGTCCTCCGCAGTCTGCAGGCACAACCAACCGCACACGGGCAAGGCGCCGCAGGACCCAGCGTGGTTCGGTTCAAGCAAAAAACTGCATTCGAACTCCTCAGAAACTTTTTCGCTTGTATTTAGCAAATATTGTCCATATTCATATTAGTTGGCTCAAAACATTCATCTCGGATTTACAATCTAAATTTATCCATAATCAGTTTAAAATATATAAGAAAAATAAAAATTAAAATTATTTTTATAAAAGTAGGCTTCAAAGAAATTAACATAATTTCAAGAAACTAAATATTTTAAAAAACTTATTGCTTTTATGTTCCCAATGTTTGGCCCAAACCTTATCCATCCAAAACGTCAACTAATATGAGTATGGAGTAGTATTATCTAATCGTGCACCAACTAGACTCAAAAAAGATTCATCTCGTGATTTACAACTAAACTATATAATTAGTTATTTTTTACTTATATTTAATACTCCATATATATACGGGCCCTTAATATAATTAAGAGGGTGGAAAAACTCATCACCTTTCATTCCAACGAGAACAAGGCGCCACGGGGGACACGGGACGCCGGGTGTTAGTACTACTACTACTACTACCAGGAATCTCACCGCGCAGATTCACTGACACGCGGGGCGGGGGATTCCTTTCCCTGTCGTCGGGCTATGGGGGCCTCGGCTGGAGCCGGGTTTTTTTTTTTTTTTTTGATAAACATACCTGCCACGAGGTTAAGGAAGACGCACAAATACACACACTACAGATATCTGTTCAAGGATACCGGACAGCTGTCCCCACCATCTTACACACACAGCCCCCTCAAAAAAAAAAATTACAAAAAAGGTCCAAGGATATATGGTTCCAAATTAGTACCATTAGATTTATTATACAATGTATTTTCATAAGATATATATTTTATATCATAGATCCCGATGATTTTTTCTATAAAGCATGGAAGCTTTGAAAAAGCCGCAGTAGACACCAGCGCGGACGCCGGATGGAAGCCAAGGAACGCACATTACTACTATACTACCCCCGAATCCCGCGCAGATTCACTGACACGCGGGGCTCGGTGACGACAGACGCGCACAGGGCCTCGAGCTCGATTATTTTTCCCAGGAGGAGGCGCGCCTCGGCCGCGTGAACGCCACGGAAAAAACGGCGACGGGCCGGTTCAGATTCTCTCAGCCGAGCCTCGAGCCCGAGCCTGACTGCCCGAGCCTGAGCCCGAGCCTGGAGTTTTGACAACAAGACACGCTCAGCCAATGGTGGAATGGAACCCCACATCAATCAGTCCAGTCAAGCCTTTGAGGCGAGAGGGACTCTCTTGGACGTGAGAGGAGGAGCGAGCGGGGGCCAAAGCAAAGCAATTATTTGCTGCACGAGACCACCACCATAATTGGTCGCTTCAAGAATCTGCACCAGTACTACTACAGTCTGCATCATCTTTTTATTCATTCACCGGTGCAACCATCTTGTTCTTTTTTTTAAAAAAAAACAAAAATTGCAGCAAGCTAAGAGTACACCAGGTTTCTCTCTCTTTTTTTTTTTTTTAAAAACATCTAGCCTTGAAGCAATGCTACTTTATTTTTGAAGTTCTGCATTTTGCTTTCACAAACAAAGAAAAAAAACAAAGTTTGAATTTTGCAGTGCCATATACGTATAACATGAAACCATGTAATCATGTATATGCACCTCTAACAAGTTCCTTACGAGATTCTTATTTTTGAAAACACGACACACTGCCTCTGTTTCAAGATTTGAAAAAACTTTTTTCCCAACTTGGTATGCCATACCACTGATGAAACGTGTCCAGCCATTGCTCCTTTCCCAATATGGTATAAGAATACACAAACTATTGAGCCCACCGATGCTTGCACGAGACCCTATTTCAATCGATCCCAAACAGTGGTAGGTGGTCATGATAGACACATCAACTTAGCAACAATTACATATATAATAACAAGTATATGCACACATACATACATATATCTAGAAAGAAAGGGGCCCGAGGTTGTTCAATTACGTACCTCAAACACCTATGACATAACTTTACCATCAGGGGTGGATTCGCCATGTGGCTGAGGAGGAGGGATCGAAATCCCCTCTAATCCACAATGGAGTCCTCCAAAAAAAAAAAAAAAAATTTTATGCATGAATAAAGAAGATGAAGGAGAAAGCAAATGGAAGAAAGAAGAGAAAGAGGAAGCAGAAAAGGAGGAGAAAAAAAGAAGTAGCAAGGTGTCCTACTCGATCATTTTAGATCTATCCATGTTTGCCATCCTAATCAAACAAGACCGTAAACAATTGCAACAAGAACACGCCATGTAGCTATTCACCAATTCCTCCCTTAATATATTGTAATATGTGAAGGGTGATCTTCGTTGTCGTTTCAGTGCAATCTCCAAGTTTCGACAGGTTGTGGACGTTTGAAGAAAGAAGATGGCCAATTTGGTCTCTGATACTCTTATTTCTTAGAGATCATTTTGTGTCTTGTTATACACATTTTATACTAACCTTTGTTTTTCTTTGGATATCTAAGATGTGAGGTACTTTCTGCAGTGTCGTTATAAAAAAAGCTAGATAATTGTACCATAATTTTCTCGATTATATGAATGGTGTAATGCCTACCTTCCCCTCCCCGGCTCCCCCTGACGTCATGTATATATTATTAGGTCATCCACAATTTGCATTCTACTGATATAAAAATACGCGTGCATGTAAAGATGCCAATGCAAAGACATCTAAAAGCAATCAATCCTAAATACGCTTCATAACAAATTTCCTTTTTTTTTTTTTGTTGAGACCATACTCTCCGTAAGCATCACTGCAAGTGGACGCAAAGCAACAGCAATTAGCATGGCCCACTCCCACAGGAATCTAGCTACCAACCAACCAACCAAAACCAAACCGAACCGATTCAAGCGTTCAGTCCTGGTGATTCTTCATGGTCATGGATCCAAAAATGAGAGGCCCGAAGAAATGCAGGCCGCGCACGTAATGTCTAGCCAATCGCACAATCGTGTCGCTGCATAGGACTTTTCCTGCATGAGCACGACCCTCTCTTTTCGCTGAAAGCGATGGGGTGAGCACTGCTGTCCAGAGGAGGAGATCGAGACCTGCTGCTGGTCCAGTCGTCCCCGGTGGTCCGTGGCACCGTTCACTCCTTGCGTGGTTTGTTGCATTGCAGAGCTTGTGCTGTTTGAATTTTGTTTACTTACGCTAGGTTCTTGATTTTTTTTTTCTCTGTCTCTCTCAATCATGTGTGGTCGACCGTACCATCGTCTATCATCATTGGCAGGAGCATTAGATTCAGTAATCGATGAATGTAAAAGGATGGAGTACACACGGTGGCTCTCTAATATATATGTATGGTGATGATGACTCGCTAATTGCGGTTTAGACTTTGTTTTTGTTCTGGTCCATGGTCGTATTAACTCTAGAGGAGAGCAGCCTTGTGGTAATAGTCATCTTTCAGTTTGCTATATCATCATATCTGCGTAAAAAAAGGTAACTTCTATCTGCACCCGAATTTTGTGAGGATGTTGTAAGAAAAAAATCAAATGATTTTAATAAATAATTAAGGAGTTCAGGACACAGATCAAAGGTGTAAAAATCGGATGAAATTTTCCTTCCCTACACCAAAATTTTACTAGCACCAATTCTACCTAGAAATTATACCGAAACAATCTAGAAAAAAAATAGTCTAAAATACAACATAAGTTGGCAGTAACTTAAATTGATTTTTTTTTTTTGTGACACAATTCGGGTGAAAAAGATTGATCTAGCATTTGAATTTTTCTTTCTACCCACAAACAAATGTGAGTTGTTTACTTATGATCATAGGGGTCAGAAAAATCAGGTGTGAGCCATAATAGCCTTTCGCCCAAGTAGGGACAGTAGCTAAATCCTCCTCTTTATTAGTATTTTACTTTCCATTTTCTATGGCATTTGTCTAAAACATCGCACGCGCGTATGCATACTCTTTAATGTCGAATGGGGAATGGAAAACATCAGCTCCCCTCTCTCTCAGCATCTCAACCAATTTTGTGCCGTCCTCCTTGCTCTTCCTCACTTGTTGTGCACCACTCATTCTAGTGACACTCCTCTTTGCCTCTGCCCATCTTGTAGTTTTCTCTACAACCTATCATGTTGCTCCACACTATGGGTGATGGGTTTTGGCTTGTTGATGGCGCATACCATCATACAGGTAGACCCGCAACAACAACAAAGGTAAGATGACGCGGGCCAAGGAGGGAGGATCTACGGTATTGAGGGTTGCTATGATGCTTCCAAGCTAGGTCTATGAATATCATCATGTTTAGGACCGCTTGGTAGCACTTCTTCTACTTCGCTTCAAGAGGGAATCCAAGGAGCTGACACCAAACAATGATCTTGTTAATAGCTTCTACCTCAAATTGAGCCAAAGTAATTTATGTTCTTCTACATTGACTAGGTTTCAAAAAAGTTACTCCCCATCAAGTTCCTTCCACATTTGCACCCACATTGCTCTGTCAGTAGTGCTGTCCACCCACACGCCACTCGTCCTCCAAAAAAACAACTTCCCATCTATGAAAGTGATTAATAGAGACAGACCTATCTTTGTTAATAAGAGAGGACGTCTCTTAAAATCATTTTTCTATAGTGTACTAAACTATATAGGCTTTTGCTGCGGTATTCGAGATGACTGTTGACCGTCCATTTATTCCAATCCAATGGTCCGATCAAAAAACCTAAAATAGTATTTATTGAATTTTTATTTTATAAAAATAGTTTCAACGACGTTAGTGGCAGTTCGTGGAGGCTGCGGGGCGTAAAATTAAATGGAGAAACAGCATAGCCCACGCCTGCCTCGTCAAGGTCCGGCGGTGCGCCACCAACAACGGCATGCAGGATTTTCCCTCCCATGATTAGGGGGATGCAGGTGTTTTATTTTTGTTTTTCTTAAATTTATTAATTTATTTAGTAATTAATTAAATTGTGAAAAATCACCGATCTAGATCGATTATAAGATATTACCTTTTTATAGGTAAACGGAGTAAAACTATATAATCAGAGAACATTAAAAATGAAATGAAAAATTCCAGCATAGCGCACTTATATAGAAATAAAAAGGATAACACACGCCACTAAGACTAACTCCAACAACAATCCCAAATAGAAGACCCATTCGACGATTTGGGTAAAATGGGCGAGGCTTCTCCAACAAAGCGGACGCAACGCCCGCCCGCCGCCGCCCGCCCGCTCCTCACAAAAATTTATTCATAATCGAAAGCATCCCGCTCCTAACCGACGACACCTCTTCCCCCGACGAGCTCCCTTGCCTACGGCGGGCGGCGCTGCCGGGCGGGCAAATCCGGCGGCGGCACTCATAGCCGGATCAGCGGTGGCGCCACACGCCGACGGCTGCTTTTCCTCCCATGGCGAAGCCGCCGCCCGCCGCACCATCCGGCCCGCTTTTTTCCGGGCCACTCTTTCTTGCCCGAGATTTGCGTCGTCTCCTCACGACGACGCATATTTGCCTTCCCTCTCACTTGACGCCATGGGTTCTCCTCCGTTGGAGGCTTGATTTTCACTGTGTCGAACCCATTCTAAGTTTTGGAGTTAGTCTAACAACAATAGAAAGGCTAGGCTCAGTGGTTTGTTTCTTTTTCAATTCATCTTTCACTCTTTCTTGCCCGTTTCGTCCATCACTCATTTCTCCTACACCGTCTAGTCCGTTGACTACCATTCTCCTCCTTTTCGCTTTAAGTTTTGAGCTACAAAACTTTCTTTATGCCACACCACTCATGTTATGCCCTGGTCACTCGAGCCCATTCGGGTCGCGACGCATGTGTGGATGTGTGACTTAATTTCCTTCTAGCCATAATCGGCGCACGCAATAGCTACCTATATACTCCCTCCGTCCCAAAATAGATGACGTTTTGGGTGTTCGTACCACAAGTTTAACTTAATTTATAGAAAATACGTACAATATTTATATCTTCAAATAAATTTGTTAAAAAACTAGATCTAAAGATCTTTTCGATGATACTAATTATGATACTAATCGATGATATTTATTATTTATAAAAATTGCTGGCAGTCATTTCTCGGGAAGCGAGAACGACATTTTTTTTGGGACGGAGGGAGTAAGATGAGTCAACCTCCTAGGTTAATCATGTATTGCACCGGCACTTATTTTAGGGCTCGAAATTTATTTGACTTAAGATTGGGCAAGAACCCAAAAAAATAGCTAGCTCATTACGAACTATTGGCATAAGCAACGTGCAACAAATTGTATGCTCTGTTACAACGCGCGGATACGCTTTTCAAAGCGTTGAATCGCATTTGATAATCTATACCTAATAATAAAGAGACAAAACTTTCAGCCCATTTTTTTGTCCATCTAATTTTTGGTCCATCTATTTTTTTTCCACCTTTATCTAACTACCGAGAATTTCTTCCATCTATCTAATCAAATTAGCTGTTTTTTGTTCCTGTCCTACCGTTCCTTAATAAAGAACAGGACCACCGTTCCTTAATAAAGAACAGGACCAGGAAAGAAGTCCTGAGAAAAGAATAAAAGAATAGGACTAGGAAAGGAGTTCTGAGAGGGTTCTTTGTATTACTCATTAACGCTTCCTGATTCGAATACAACTCTGCAAAAGTCCTATCACACAAACAACATTTTATATAAAACTAAAGGAGTTCTAATAGGACAACGATTCATTTATAAATATTAATCAAAACAAATCAAACATTCTATTAAACAAAGGCTATATATATGTAATAAAACAATGCAACCAATCAATATATATAAATTAAATACTATCAAATTGTTTGACCGAATCTGTATTGAAATTCTTTTAATTGTTTTCTGGCCGATTACTTTCCAGAAAAAAATCTATTTCTCAAATCAAAGTCTATTCTAATCTGCCTCCTGACCTCGAATCCATATTGAAATTCTTATAATTTTTTCTGACTGATTACTTTCCAAATTTCTCAAATCAAAGTCTAT